>CAJVPL010000122.1:0-42139 GCA_910591945.1 Ambispora gerdemannii
CTATCCAATAGAAATACTAATATATATAATCCAATAATAATTAATATAAATCTTATCCAATAAGATTGTTTGTCAAAAGTCATATCATGACAATATTCCAGCAACTTTTGTTTCAAGTGAATGACTTTTCAGATGCTGGAAATCATATCTCTATTCATTGTATGTGTTTAGGTCCTAATCTTCTTCATAATATGGTATTCTTAAAAAGAAATATGAATATTATTGATATCTTTTCACCTGAAGAATAAATTTTTAGTTAATTTTTATCCAAAAAATAAAATTAATATTTTTTAAACAATATTTAAAAAATTTAATTCAATTATTATCTTAGAATGCATTACTTACATGTGATCATACATCAAGTAATTAATAATCAGTTCAATGCTAGTAATGTGGATCGATTAATTAACCGGATCATCCTTACTTAACCGGATCAAATCGATTTTATTTGATTATCGTTATGAATGACTGAATAATCGATTAGCAAAAAAATGACTGATTCGTACCACTAATGCATATACATATATAGCAAGGGCAGAAATACGTACATGTAATTGGTGATTCGAGACATTATACGTATATATGTAGAAGATTAATGTACTAAAAATACGGGGGAAAGAAACTAAATAATTATCAGTGAATTACCACTTGTCTTTTATTAGAGTATGGAAGTTTTCAGTGGAAGCTATGTTACTGTTGTCATTTTTCCCCGATTTTTCATTCAAATTTCGACTATTTTGTTGACCAATTTCCTCACACAGTCCCACAGTCCGATAACGTTCAACATCCCGACCCATAAGCCCGAAAAACAAAATCACGAAAGTGCAGCATACCAAATGCACGATATACTGAAAGCAGAATATATGAAATCCCGAAATGCACGGCATACCGAATGCACGGCATCCCGAATGCACGAAATCCCGAATGCAGGGCATCTCGAATGGACGAAATACCAGATATATCAATGAATTAATGAAGTGACATATTAAGATTTTAAATATCGAGATTTCATGCATTCGGGATTTCGTGCTTTCGGTATGCTGTTCATTCGGGCTTTCGTGCTTTCGTGCTTTTGGTATGCTGTTCATTCGGGATTTCGTGCTTTCGGTATACTGTGCATTCAGTATGCTGCTCATTCGGGCTTTCGTGCATTCGGTATGCTGTTCATTCGGGTTTTCGTGCTTTCGGTATGCTGTTCATTCGTGCTTTCGGTATTTCGTTTGTCGGGTTTATGGCTTATCGGGATTATGGTTTTCGAGATGTCGTACCAGATCCACCAGATTTAGTTGTTCTTTTTTTGCGTAAATACGAAAATTTAATAAAAATACAGTACATGTAATTTATCTGTTGACGACTCCGAAATTGATGTTTCGCATTACCGTTACCGTTACGATCGATATGGAATTTTGCTCAGCGATTATATGGTGCATAACAATAACATTAATAAATTGTATTTTATAAATTCAATAAGTAACAGTAAATACAAAATTTAATCCGTGAATATGATAGAATAGGCCTTATTCACGGATTAAATTTGGTGTTTACTTCTTAGTAAAGAAGTTTGACCGCAGTTCATGAATCAAATTCTTTTTTTTTTGATTAGAGGCAGAAAAAATTAATAATAATTTTTTTAATTCCTAACGCTAACGCTAAAATTCGCCAACTACATGTAATTGGTGCTCTGCCTGTAAATACATGTACATGTAATCTATAATAAAAGCCTTTTCAAGAAACTGTAAAGAAGTAACAATATGAACATGATCAAAAAAGTAAAATTTAGAAACATAAGAAAAACTACAAACGCAAAATAAATTGCTCGCGCCAATATCCCTGCCAAATACATAAAAATAAAGATGAATAAAATTCACAAAGATTCTACAGACAATTATTCCAAACTTACAAATAATCCAAGTCACGTCATTAAAAATTCTTCGAAATATATTTTGACGACTTTCAGAACGTGGTGGTGAATTTGGCGTTTTAGTATGAGGAATTTGCTCGGCGATTATGTTTATCGAATCGTCATCCTCTGGTTCATTCAAAATGACAACTGTTGGTTTTTTTACTTGATCAAATGTTCCATAACTCATTTTATTGTTTTTTTTTTGGTATTTATTTGAAGTGGAATTCTTATTGCATTAATTGATAATTCGCATTGTTATCGTTATAAGAACCTTTGTTTGATGATAGCGATAGGTCAAACATTGTTATTTCCTGTCGCACGTTAAACAATGAGATAAAATCACACGATCAACTTTTCCTTTAATGATATGAGAAATTTAAGATTAGACCAAGTCATCTTGCAAAATTAAATAAACACCAATTAAAAAAATAGTAAAACCGTGAATAAATACTATTAAATTTAAATCACACATACATGTATATGGGATTTTTGCCAGCAAAATGATCCTTCGATACTATGTAAAATTATATGTACGGAAATAAGCACCACACTGTTTTTTAGAGCCCCCAAAAGTGGTGCTTATATTAGTAATTACGTATACTGAGATCGAAATAACGAATGATACGATACGCTAGCTGTATTAGAATACAGATTAGTAAAACAAACTTATAACGATAAAGTATTGGGATCAGAAATTAACAGTATCCGATCCCGAAATGTAGAATTTTTAAGCGCGTAAATGACGTCATTTGATTCATTCAGAATGGCGAGTCGAAGAATTCTCATTTTTTAATCTATACCCGTAAAGGAAAAAAAACATCTCTGTATAGCCTAAATAAAGTTCTTTCATTGAATGAGTGATATAAGTACATGTACACGTAGTATAAGTACGTAACATCTTGCATGCGTGTTGGTCTCATTTTACATTAAATAACAACTTTGCCCCCTTGCATTTATCGTTATTGTATTTATTGTGTGATTAGGGAAAATAACAATACCGATACTGTAATCTTGTCCTGTGATGTCTTGCTTATTAAAAAAAAGCAATGATAAAGAAAAGTAAAAGCCTCAGTGTAATTTCTATTCCTGTTCAATAGTTACACCGCACAACAGAATTGCGGATTATCAAAATATATGTACATGTACATGTGAATGCAGTGCCGCTCGGGAGTAACAGGAAAAATTAGGTATATATTTACAGAAACGCAAAATTTTAGTTGTGTATTTTTAATTTGGCTTCTATCTTGCAGTGTTTTTGTCCATTCTAACATAATTTATTACCACATCAATAGACATTAAGTAAAATAACTTGTGACGTTAAGATTATCATAAACGATGGCAGACACTGCTTCTCCACCAATGCCTGCCTCTGAAAGGTTAATAAATGCTTTAGATAAGAAAAAATTGGAAACAGATTTTCAATATATGGCAATGAATAGCAGCGGAAAAGCTCTTGCTGTATTAGATATTAGTGAGTTTTTAATTCTTAACTGGTTAATCGTCTATATCGTTATCTATTGAACTAATCTATGATTTTCTTAAAGAGACGAGATCATTCAATATACGTCGTATCGAAGCAAATTGGAAAGCGTATCATGAATTATTTTCATTTGATGGTGTGCCGACTCCTATATGTTACCCATCTGATGGCTTGGATCGATGGTCAATAGCAATTTCCGATTTCGATGAAACTGGAAACTTTAGCGTAGCATTATCATGTCTAGAGACATCTCGTAACGCAGGTGATCGCAAAAAAACTATTGATCAAATTTTACCCACACATTCACAATATGGCGAAGAAAGACTAAAGACGCAATTAAAAGATATGACACATGACTCGACCGTTATTCTCATATGCCAACGAAAACGATTAAAAGAATTTTTTTTCATTAACTATGGAGGCGTGGTTAAATTTGTAACCGGATCAGAACTCGCATTCGCAGAAAAATTAATAATCATGGGACGACAAGGTTTCTGTATCGGATCGGTTAATGAACTCCGAGCGATATTGTGTGAAGTACAAGAGGATCATTGTGATGAAACTACGCCGCTTGAAGTGAAACAAAGAGACGTGGCACAAATATATCTTTTTCCGCGACCAATGGAATCTTTATTAGATAATCTTGAAGGGAATTCATTTTGTGCCTTTTTGGACAATTGTATCCATCAAAAATTCTTGAATTCAATTGATAGCCGAAATAACATTGAAGTATTTAGCCTAGTTAAAGGACGATTCAAGTTTTCATGTAACAGTCCAGATTATAATCGAAATGCAAGTGTTGGAATTCCTATATTTGCTCGTTCATCTGATGATAAGTATTTTGCCGTTTCCGTAGACAATAACACGATCGTAATTTATCTTTTAGAAAATACTTTAGAAATAGCAGTAGAAAGAATCGACGAATTGACCAAAGAGGAGGGCAATTTAATCAGATTTATTGGATTCTGTGAAAAAGATACAAAACTTTTCATTCTGGTAGAACAAAATAACATGTATAGGTTCTTTTTCTGGGACCTTTTTACCTCTTCTTTATCTTACATTCAAGAATCCAATGTTAAGACAAGCAAGGTGAAATGGGCGACTCATCCTTACAAACAACCGTTTGTACAATTTCAAGATCAAATTGTTGCCTTCACAAATGATAAACAAGTTGTACTATTGGAAGAAATTATGATGCCAAAAACTGAACCAAGAATTGCTGAATTCGATGAAAGTATAAATATAATGCTTGACGATAAAAAAACGCATGATCTGCATTCATACGAACCTTGGTTCCGACCTAAATCTCAAGTCGTCAGACATGTAAAGCAACTTTTCCATGGACATCAACTTGTAGTCGGAATGCAAACGATACAAATCTGGAAAAAAGACAGCGATGATAAAGAACGACTTTTATATATCTGGCGAATCCCAAAAGAGCTTGAAAAGGCTACGAGTTCTGCAATTTTGAGGGCTTGGGCGAAAGAAACAAAATTTACCGCGATAACTGAAAAAGAAGAAGGACCATTTGACGGAATACTAGGCGAAAAATCAGACGACGTTATTGAACACGTTGAAGACACAATTTGGGAACAACCGACTTCCACGTATATACAAGATGCTGCGGATGCTCTGGTGTTTTTGCAACAGCAACGTAAACTAGCGAAAGATGGTGATCGTTGCAATAAAATTGGAAAAATAATCGGAAAGGTTGCAACAATAATATTTGAATTTGCCGAAAGATCTCCAAATCAGTTTCGTTTACTTGATTCAAAGTATCACATAGTAGCTGCTTTGGTCGAAGCACGATGTGCTGATCAAATAATGGATATATTGGATTCACGGGACGAACACGAAAATCCAAGAAATCTTCATATACCTCAACTTGATGTAAGAGATAAAAAACTTACTTTTTTACAAGCTCATGGATTTCAACTACCAAGGAAAGAGAGCGAATTGACACTAGCAATAAAAACTGGCCACCCGGAGATCGTCGAACATTTATTAAATTATTATAAAAGAAACACAGCAAAAAATGCTGGTTGGATGTTTACTGTCACTCAAGAATTACCAACAATATTCGAAAAATATCCACGTAAGCAATTCTTTCTATCTCTAAAGTTTAAGTAATGACAATGATTAATAATTCAAAATTACTTTTAGGGTTTGCTCATAAGTTTTTTGATAGAAAATCATTTATCTCTGCAAAAGAGATTTCTCTTGACCCTTGGCATAATCATCAATTAGCAATTCAGGCTGCGGGAAAGAAAGCTTTTACTTTCGTACCGAATTTATATCTAACCACTGCAAAATCAGAGAAAAAACTAAAAAGACATTCACATTTAGATGATGATCTTAAAGTTCCCTTTTATCGAATGGTACCATTACCAAATATAACTGTATCTCCAAAAGCCAACATTTTGTATGGAGCACTCACTTTAGGCAACGCAATTCAACATCGAAGTCCATTTTCAAAATTAATTTTACTCGATCCAACTGGTAAAATATTCAAAAATCCAGCGATCGAGGCTGTCATTAATTACACATGGGAACAATCAGGAAAACTTAGTACTTGGCTAGCATTTGGATTTTCAATAGTTTTCTCTGTGTTTTTCGTTTGGCTATGTCATTTACATTTGGAATTCATCGTCTACAACAATCATAGTGGGTTTTATTTACCTGGATGGATAATTACCACTTATACTTCGGGACTTTGGCTGTTTATTCAAATACAAAGAATGCAATTTCATCGAGGTCCTCCATGGCTCGCTATATGCTTCTGGTTCGAATCGGCTGTGATCGCATTGTGCTTCTTTGTTGATTTAATCGTTGTAGTCGTTTATTTTCAAGTCTCGACACAAGGTCTTGCAGGGCATACAAGTTATTGTTCGACTCGATTTGACATTTGTAGAGGGCAAGTTTCGATTATCGCATTTGCTTGTCTTGGTGTTTGGAGTCATTTGGTAAGAATTTCCTCCTAATATACATAACATACTCGATTGTTATTAACACGTATATATTGATTTTTTTTAGTTTTTGCGAATGCGTTTTCTACCTCGTGAGTAATTTTAAGATTCATTTATGGACTTAATATTTAATTGTTTATTCTATGCTAATGTATGAGATATTTTAATAGGCATCGGCGAATATATACTCATCCTTTGTCAAATAGTTGTGAAACTGTGGCTTTTTTTGGCTTCACAAACATTTGTGATTACGGGTTACGGCATTGCAATGTAAATTGATCATCTTATTTAATAATTCATAAAAACAACATATTGATCAATGTATGTTTATTCAATTCAAAAGGTACATGATTTTACGTTTTATACCTGATCTTGGATTAACGCCCATCTTACAGAATTACAACATTACATCAAACGGCACCACCATTCTCAAAATTAACGAAGATTTTGATTCTTACGACGTAACCGATAATCGATTCTTCAATGCCTATTCATCGATTGAAGGCGCATATAGTTGGATTTTAGGACAATATGATGTACTGCTACGCTGGGACTTTGTCCCTATTCATATAATTGTTATATTAGCGAGTATAATCTTGGTCACGATTATGCAGAATATGCTGATTGCATTAATGAGGTATACTAATTTATTTACTTATTTCTCTAATCTTATAAATATATTAATCAATAGTTTATTTTCGCAATTAAAGTGATGTCGTAAGTACCGAAAATAATCGCGAATCTAAACACTATGCAAGAATGCAGACACGAGCTCAATTTACTGTCGATTATGGGAATATTGCGGCACTTTGGACGTATTGGAGTAAACAAGAAAAACCGCGGTACATTTACTATCAAGTACATCATAAACCCGAAGAAGATCAAGAGCCATTCATTCAAACCCTTCAACCGAGTTCTGACGTGGATAAAAACAAGAACAGCGGTAATAGCGACAATTATTATAATAAATCGATGGATAATTCTGAATTAAGAGGTCGTCTAAGCGTCGGCACTGATACGTCAATATCAAGAGGCTATTCTCCCGCCAGATCGGATATTAGTGGAGTTAGCAGCCATGCGATGGATGTGAATTCAGAGATTGAAGCAGTGCTTCAACAGTTGGAGAGTCATAAAACACAGATTGCTTTGTTGGCTGGTACGTTGCAGCGTATCGTAAAAAATAATCAGTGATGCAAGATAACTTTTTGTATAATAATATAATACTAATGTAATAATAATAGCGATAGTATATAAATCACCGTGCATTATTAGCAAAATTTTCGATTTTAAAAAGTATATCAATATTTAAATTAAAGTTTACTTTTACTTAATAAATAACAATATTTAAGAAATATATGAATAGATCCTTAAATTTTAATAACAGCTGCAACTCGTCGCGGCATACTGGAATTAAATTGCGTACAATATCCAAAGGCACTTTTTGCCTTCAATGCATTAATTAATATTAATTCCTTTTTGGCGATATAAATGATCCCATATACAGTATCGGTATGCTCAATTGGATTTAAATCGGGACTTTGGGCGACTATAATATGACCGGAAGCACATCTTGCTAAAAAATTGTATAAGAATTATTATTCATCCAAGGAACCAAATATTTGGAAAGAATATTAATATAACCGTCAGAATCGAGATTGTCATTAACTTCTACCAACGATCCAACCACATCCCACTGTTGAATGGAAAAGGAAAAATCGTGACCCATCAGACCATACCGATACGGTTTGGTGCCGCTCATCATTAGTTTTTCTTTTCTTTGCACCACCACCATTGTAAACGCTTTCTTTTTACGTCGAGTAGTTAGAAAGAGGTTATGACTTGCATAGTGAGATTTAAATTTCATATGCTTACGAATGGTATTAAAGTGAATTTAGCTATTAATGTATGCATTTAGTTGATTGGTAATTTTAATGAGCGCTGCTTTGCGATCTTTTTTTACAATACGCTTTAAACTTCTTTGATCGCGTTCTGATGAAATATTTGGTCGTCCAGTACGTTTACAGGATGTGAAGAACCTGTTTTTCTTAAATTGATTAATTGTATTACGTACTGTTGCTTTGGAATAGCGAGAGTAGAAGCAATAACTGAATCATTGCTGTCAATATGATACACCAAATATAGAACGTAAAATCGGAACAAAAGAGCAATGTAAAAAATAACTCGATAAAGAATAGTTCATATCGATATCGATATAGTGCATAAAATCTAAAGTCATCAAACGTTTGCATTTTATAAAATGTATAAACTTATTTACTAAGAAGTAAATACAAAATTCAATCCGTGAATATGATAGAATAGGCCTTTTCTGAGGATATTCACTAAATTTTGTATTTACTTCTTAGTAAAGACGTTTATACATGTTATAAAATACAAACGTTTGATGACGTTAGATTTTATGCATCATATGCATGGTGATTTATCGTAGGTTCAGTGTACATGTATAACGATAATTCTCAACTACATTTGTATAACTAAGTGTAAAATGATTATTATTAAGCTATTTTGTAACGATGTTTAATGGTGGGAATAATTAGTTTAAATTTATACTATGTCATAATGGGAGAATAATAATCCATCAACAATTGCGAGATTCATAAGCAATGTGGTGAATTTCTTACGATTATTGCCTTACGAAAAACATTTTTTGATCATTAATATAAAACCTGGTTATATAATAAATTAAAATCCCTAACAAAAGGATACACAAGCATGAGCAGCAAAGTCCAAGACGAAAAACCCAAACATGTTATTGCTGTGAGCGCCACCGATCGTTGGGTAGGCAACTCCATTGGCCATGGTCTTCTAAAACGCGAAAATAACGATAATGACAAAGAGACGGAAATTATTGCCCTTACTCGCGATCCTCGATCTTCAAACGTAAAAAAATTAGAAAAGGAAGGCGCAAAGATCAGAGAAACAAATTACAAGAAAAAAGAGTCGTTGGAGCAAGCGGTTCAAGGTGTAAATACATTAGTATATGTAGCTGAAGACGATAAGAATTGTGTTCGTTTCGCAGAGGATTTGGTTAAAGTATGTTTCGTCTTTTTTTTTCGTATTTTATATACGTTCTAAAATTTGGCGTCTTTTATTGTGAAACAGGCTGCTAAATCTCAACAGGTTTCGAATGTGATTCTATTTTCGTTTATTGGAGCGGACGAAGAGCTAACAGAAACGCATCGTAGCGCGCATAATATTGAAAAAGTGTGGGAGAAGGAATTTCAAAGTTGCAAAATTATAAGGTAAACTAAAATAATTTATTTTTTTGTACTTGGCAAGTTAATAAAGAAACTTATTTGATCAAATCACAGAGTAAATTGGGCTCATCAGTATTTTCTCGATTTCGCCAAAAACATCCAAGAAGAGGGTGTCCTTAAAATGACACTTGACACTGAAAGCGAACGACTCGCTCCAATCGATGTTCAGGATATCATCTGCGTTATAGAAGATCTCGCAAAAAAACAAGAAAACCGTGAAACTGAGCAAAAAAACATCTATAATCTTACGGGTTCCAAAGCTTTTACTCCAAAAGATTTGGTCATCATGATCAATGAAGTCATTAAAACCGGTAAAGTCGAGTACAGACAAGTCTGCCATGAAAAACTTGCTCAATATCTTAAAATGTTTGGGAGAGATGGTACTGATAGCCGAGAAGAATATGACCCAAGACGATTCCTTCCTTATGACAGCTTCGAGATTGAAAAAATGTATGACGATTTTATTATTCTTATCGTTAGAACAATTCTGATGTTAATCTAACGCATGTATTCTCGTAATTTTGTAGTCTCGATCTCTTGAGTTATGCCAAAAATGGTCGCGATGCTGGGAAATCCTTCGATGATTTTAAAGAAATAACTGGTAAAGAGCCAAAACCAATCGACTATTTTTTCAAGGTATTTACTCATACAAAAAACGTCAATAAATCAAGTTTAACGAAAATAAATTAATTCATAGGAAAATGCTGATGAATTCACTCCAAAGACAAAAAACTTCTTCAGAGGTCGTCGTAGTCAAAGATTTTTTTCTCGTTTATAATGTATAACTATAATAATAGTCTCTGAAATGAATCTTTGATAAAATGAGAAATATTAATATTGAGAGAAGTTGACGTACCAAATGCATGTCCTTGAGAGTTACTTCCATCGTAGACGGCGGCGTCAGCGATGGTTCTATGAACTCAAGGACATCACGGTGAATGAGAACATATGTCAGGTAGATCTAAAGGATGATGGTTCACTTCTTTATCAAAACTATATTGGCTAAAACTCGCAGCATTTGATCCAAATCGCCGATTTTGTGTGACCACTTCGTTATTCCCATAAACATGTTTGCGATGCAAAATATCGATCTCACTATTACGTATTATCGTTAATTTACTATCTCTATAGCGATAATATTCACGTATCTGTAACTAGACTAGTCCTGCAGAAAACAAAGTTTATTTTGAGAAATAGCTTGCATCTTTTATGATTGATTTTCTATTAAGAATTGATTGAAAAGATTATCGTAATTTACCGCATAAACCACCTTCCTCTATAGAAAATTTAAACCTTAATTTGGTCCAAATTTTTTTTAATAAACCCAATTATTTTTCCACAAAATAAAGAAACCAAGATTCACAGTGCAATTCTTAAAATTTTGATTACTAAATTAATAGCCTTGTGGTGAAATTAAGGTTTAAATTTTTTACAGAGTGTGGTTTATCGTAACGCACCACTTACATTGCTAATCGTTGATCACCTGATTTTCACTCACATGCAATCCGATGAACGCAAAAATAATAGACAAATAACATCTAATACTGTAAAAAATATGCTTTAAATTTCATATATAATCCAAAATTTTAAAATATAAATGATCATTTTACAGGTTTTAGAAGAAAAAAATTAATTTTTTAAATTTTTTTGTAAATTATTAATAAAAAATTAGTCTATAATATTAAGTTTTAACATATAATTTTAATAATAAAATATTATTTTTCAGATTTCTTTTTTTTGAATTTATACAAAAAATAAATTTATACAGTGACAATTAGAAATAATGCAACAACATCAAAATTTATTAATTAAACATAGTAAAATGCAGATTTTTCTCTTTATATAAAAATTTTCAATTTTACTAATAAATATTTTTTATTTTTACATTAAAATAAAGATAATATCACATATATTCTTTTCAGATTAAATCTAAAAAATCTGAAAAAAATTTAAGTTAAAATATGTGATATTTTAATGTAAAAATAAAAAATATTTATTAGTAAAATTGAAGACTTTTATATAAAGAGAAAAATTCATATTTTACTATATTTAATTAATAAATTTTGATATTGTTGCATTATTTCTGATTGTTACTGTATAATAAATTGCTAATAAAATCATGTTTTTATTTTTATTGATTAAAATTGATAATAAATTATTATATATAAATTATATTTAAAAATTAAAATATATTTTTAATGAAAAACATGGTTTTATTAGCAATTTATTATATAAATTTATTTTTTTGATAAATTCAAAAAAAAGAATTTATATGTTTTATTATAATTTATGAATAAATATTTAAATCTTTATAAAAACTTAAAAATAACTAGAATAAAGTCTGAAAAATAATATTTTATCATTAATATTATATGTTAAAACTTAATATTATAGATCAATTTTTTATTAATAATTTACAAAAAATTTTAAAAAATTGATTTTCTTTTAAAATCTGTAAAATGATTATTTATATTTTAGCGGACTAACATAAAAGGAGCAAATTTTTTTTTTTGATAGGCTTTTTGGCTTTTTTCACTTAAAACTGGTTTTTGAAAATTGGGGAGATTTCAAAAAAAAAATCCAAGCTAACCAACAAAAAAAAAATTGCCCGGTTCTCGGCGACGGAACTGTTCGTTAAAATATAACAAAAAATTTGTGTTATATTATAGAATTTAACATTATAAACAAGTTTAATTATCATATAAAAGATTGTTATATTAATAAAAAATTAACTTTACATAGTAAAATACTCAAAAAATTATTATTATTAATTAATGAGTATTCTCATACTTTTATCAGTCATTATATTTTAAAACCTTTAAAAAAATAGTTGAGTCTAATAGAATACATGCTAAGGAATCTTTTTTATTATAAAACTTTGTTGATTTTATATGTTCAAAAAAAAGTCAAAGCATATTTTTTAAATTCTTGATAAAAACAGCAAAAAAAATGCACCTTATGGGTTAATTAGGTCTATTGTCCTAGTCCAGCCGTACCAATTGATCTCATCACACAAGCATATGGACCAATCTCTTGAAACCTGTGTAATTTTACGTCATCGCCATATCCAACAGCTTGAGTAGAAGTTTCTTCCAACCATCCTGAGAATTATACAATTTTTGTCTTACGAAATACGGAATTACATCATCGTTGCGCCGGTATCGATTGCCATTCGGAAGTTTTGTTCTCTATTTGCCATTTGCGCTTCGTCTCCGGCATTTAATACATTTCGAATACAAATATGCGACTACACTTGGCAAAAACAATCCCCAAGATGTCATTATTAGGTTGTTGACAGATATCATTACAAGATATCGAATAATACTTGTCAATAACCTTATTATCATAAATTAAATTGTAAATAATACAAACCTGCCACTTTTTTCTTCTATTATCATTATTAGTTGAGAATTTGCGTATTTCAACAAAACGTTCAACAACAGGTACATAGAAACATCCTGGATATTTTTCCTCAAGATCTCTTTTTCCAGAGATTTATCACCGTACTCAACTAATTCCCCATGAACTATTAATATGTGTGTTCCTTTTGATTTATCAAGAGTACCAGATTCAAGTAGACGACGATATCCGATTGTATTTCTGGCAAGTTCCTCCCCGATTGGATCCCATTTGAGATAAATAATATAATCAAAGACTTCGTGACGCTTATTGACGTTCATTGTGGAAGGCCAAACGAAATCCGAGCCAGCGAAGACTAAACAAAAGATATATTAGTAAAAATGCAGTCAAGCTGGATCAGACTTAGTATTTACCGTAAATTGTTTCTCATCCTTGAGGTCAGGTGAGTTCTTCAAACTCAGGTTTCAATCTATTTTTCGAGATCAGACTCTTCGGATGTATGCAAGAGGTTAGAATATAATAAAAAGGGTATAACTAGCCATATACGAAAATTACGAACCAGGAACGGTATTGCTTATTTCAGGTGGGTTAGTCAGCATTTTAACACCTGCGGGTGGGTTGGAATGTTAACATTCCGAAACAAAATAAAACACACACTGAGTTTTCTTTTTGGCAACTTAAAGTTTGTGCTTCGAGGACATTTTGGTATCACTTTACATAAACCGGTCGTAAACTTAAATACCTATATGAATCGGAAAGTCGTCAAAATTTGATTGGTCAAACTTTTAATAATCCGGATCTAATTCTGTGTAATGCAAAATCATACCCTCAGATCACGTGTCCAAATTGCTGGCCGATATACTAATGATGTGAAGAATGCATTAACAGCTAAAGGTGAGTTCATAGGATGATCCTCTTGCGATTCGGCTAAAATTTGACACACCGCTAGATTTGCAGAAGGAGATAGAAGCCCGTCAGAAAAAAATAAAGAATGCGTCAACTTGATGCTTATATTAGTGATAATCGTAATTGGTTAGAAAAATATTAACTCCGATCAACAAGTTTTGCCATGAAATTTTTGATAAATTTCCTTTGTATAATTGTACACGTTCGGTATCTCTCGAATATGCTTGACCCTTTTGATAATATTGCTTAGCCACAGTTCATATATTCTTTGAAGCTAATATTGCAGAATTTATTTCCAGTACAATTTGTATGCCAATGTTCCTCCATCTTATAATTGTGATATAATTCATATCCTACTCTTCTATCAATATAAACAAACTGATCACAGCTATAACATATAACAATATTTACTTTAACAGCTACATGATAACGGAATCCTTCTGTAGATTACATCTTTCTAGCAATAAGATGTTGCTTCATTCCATCAATCAGATGATTATTATTTCTATAACATATTAACTGATCCAGATTTGTTTCTTTCAATCAGATAGGATTTCTCCATCACAATTACTGGGAATTAGCAGTTATCATATCATTAACTACTATATATTTGAAACTGGACATTTATCTGTGTAAATCATGTTTAACGATAATATATCGATTAGTGCTCCAACCGGGTCGGGTCCAATCCGTGATCCGATCCGGAACGCACATTTCGGGTCAGATCGGATTGGGGTCAGCCTAAAAAGCGTTATTTTTCGTTCAATATTAATTGGAATTTGTGGACATATACACAATTACATTTCGAACAACTCTACTTAGAAACAAAATACAAGTGTCTTAGTAAAAATAAAAGTTATCAACGATTTTTGAATCAAACCTGATCCGAATCTGACCAGACCCGAAATTATCGGTTCGAGTTGATCTCAAATCCGACTCGACCCGACCCGAACAGAGCTTTAATATCGATTATATGCAATTTAGTGATTATATGATTTATATCATATTTAGAAATTTAGAGTTATCATATTTGATTTAATATTAATACTTAAAACCAGATTCAATTTTAGTGAAATTGAATTCTTGAATCATTTTTTAGCTCAAGCTCAAATTATTTTCTATATGATGACATTGGTGCTTATTTGCAATTTTCTTATATACTAGGAATCACATTCTATACCTATATATAGTATAAATAGTATGAATTTTAATCTGATACTGAAAATACAGAATAGATCAAGAATAATAATGAATAAAATATAGTTAAAAATAATTAAATTCTTTAGAAACAAGTTTATAACTCATATAGATTGATATATTGAGTTTTTGAACTATATTTTCAAGTAATAAATTTGTATTAATTCTTTGTAGTTTAAATTATATTTTTATAAAATTTTAAAATATTAAGTATATAAAAATAAATTTTATTTTATTTATATTATAAATTATTATAAAACAATACAAATATGCCTAAATTATATTTTGAATATATTTAATTAATCACAAAAATAAATGCATGCATGAAAATAGAGAAAGCTATCTTATTATTAATTAATTATATTATTTTTTTTCAAAGTTAATTTTTGTAATCAAAATTAATATATAGTCATGATAAAAAATTTGATTTTTTCTAACTTTTTGTAAATTATATATAATACACCAAATCTTTCTGAGCACAAAAAATATTACAAATATTGATTATTAATATTTTTTTATAGATTGATAAAGCTTTTATATTGAATATTATATATTTATATACTTTATATTCAAATACAATAAATCAATCATTTTAAAATATAATATCACAACATTTAATAATTAAATTTGAGTGAAAATATTATTATTTAATTTATCTAATTTAGACAAATTAAATAATAATATTTTTATTTAAATTTAACTACTAGATATTGAGATATTATGTTTTAAAATAACTAATTTATATTTGATAATTAATTTTTTATTAGAAATAATTGCTAAAAAAATAAATCAATTAATTTAGAATATATATAATATTTTGATCTTTAATAATTAAATTTATATTGACTAAACAAATTGAATAATATTATTTTTATTTGAATCAGATCATTATAAAAATCAAAATATTATATTCTAAATTAATTGCTAATTAATATCAAAAATAAAACTGATATTTTAAAATATAATATTTTGATATTTAGTAATCTAATTTAAACAAAAATATTATTATTTAATTTATTTTTAATTTATTTTAATTAATCAAATTAAATAGTAATATTTTTGTTTAAATTAAATAACTAAATATTAAAAATTAGATTATTGAATATTAAAATATATATTATAAAATAACTAATTATATTTATAATATGAAAGTTTATAAATATATAATATCTGATATAAAGATTAATTAATCTATAAATAATATCAATAATTAGTATTTATAATATATATTGTGCTCAGAAAAATTTAATATATTATATATAATCTATAAAAAGTTAAGGAAATCAGATATTTTTGATTATAACTATAGTAAGTACTTGTTATAATAATATTTTTATAATAAAATTTTGTTTGAAATAATAATATTTTTAATTTGAAATAGAATTTTTTCCAATTTTATTTTTTGATTATATCACTATATTCTGTATTAATTATATATATTATATAATTAAATATTTATTTAAATTTTATCAAAATTATTTATTTATAACTTAATATTTAATTATTATATAATATTTATTATTTTTTTCTTATTATTATTATTATAATTAATATTATATTTTAATTAATATTAACTTTAATAAATTATTAAAGTTAATAATAATGATAATTAATTATTATTGCTATATTTAAATAATTAATTATATTATAATAATACATTAATCTAAACTAACTTGAAATTGAGTATATATATTATAGAAATTATTTTTTATAATAAAACTAATATTAATTTTGAAATTATAATATTATTATATTTATTTACAAAAATTTATTAATTAAAAATCTTTTAAAAATAATAAATAATATATTAAATTAATTTAATAGTTAGTATTTAGAAAAATATTTTTTGTATCTTTTAAAATATCTTTTATATCATTATATTTTTTATAATATAAATAATATCAACATGTATTGGAAAGTTTGTATAAATAAACATGTTTCAATACACTTTTTCTCATGTTTTGAATAAATTAATAAATTTTAATCTTTATTTTAACAAGTTAACTAATTGTATCTTGTTATTATATTTATTCTTACATTTTTTTCCATTGATATTAAGTTATTTAACAAAAATAATTTGATAAATTGAATTTTAAATCTTGTTTTTCAAGTTGTTTTTTGTAAATTTTGAATGAAATCAAGAAACTGTATCTTGTAATTTGATATTTTGAGAAATTAATTTTTGATATTGAATTATTTGTCTTTTACTATATGTTGATATTTTGTTTGAATTATAATATTTTGATTTGATTGAAAATTATTTGATTTTAATTTAGCATTTTAATCCTTGTTTGGTATTAAGAGCACTAGAATGTGTGGAAACATTAATACTATTTGTTTCAGTTTAATTATTTTAGTATTTGAACACACTCTCCCAACCCCTCTTCTTACCTTTGATAGAATTGTATACCAATTTCTGTCAAAATTGGTACAAGCATTAGATACCTATCTTAAGCACTGACCAATTTGCTAGTTTAATTACTTTACCGAAAACCTTTATTTAAAAGAATATGGGTAATGAGTCTTAAAATTTTTTAAGATTCTGTATATTTTCAGTCTCTACTACTATTAAATATGGGGTCCCGCCATAGCGCTATTTTATAAATTAAAATAAACACTTTTAGATATTTTTTTCATAAATTCAAGACGATTTGAAATTACATTTTCGAAAAATAATTTCTATAGCATCTATGGGATTTGTATTAGCTTTGGGTTATGTCGTATATTGATATATATATCCCAAATATTTGGGGTCGGCTCCAGATACCGCAGGTCAACACAAGGCAAATACAATCGCCACAATTCGTAGTGCTGCATTATATCGGATTCCCGGAACAGGACCTCCTAATTACCACGCAGTTGATAAAGTACTTGTAGATGGGAAAGTGCTAGCTACGTATTGATTTGGGTGAAACGGCAACAACAGAACTAGTTACGAAGCAATTATTAAGGAGCTATCCATCTTTTATTTTTCTTCATAATCCATGTAAATTATTAATAAATTTATTGTCAAGTTAATGATGAAATCTTTGCTGTGAGCCAAAGTCTATTGTTTTATTCACCCCGTTTTTATTTTTTAATTTTTCACTTGAATAAACAATAAACAATATGGATTTATTAAATAGCAACAGACAAAATCTGACCTCCTTCCCAATTTTGACCTGGACTTAGAAGAATATAATCGGCCACCGTGCCAGTTTCGACACAAACCATCACTTTATATTCTTCATCGTCAAAATCAGACATTCCTCGTGATTTATCGATCCATGGATTCCACACAACTAACAGTGAATAAAGAATTAAAAAGGGTTAAAAAACATATAATTAATTAATGTACATGTATTACGTATTTACCTGTATCTCGGAGATTAGTGTTAGATATTTTCACGTTAAGATTGCCTTTCTCTTCCCCCAAATCCACAACAATCTCATCACTCGTAACATTCTCATATATTCGATCCACCTCTTGATCAATTGTTACTTTCTCGCGAGATTCAAGTGCACGAGCTCCATTCAATACTTTATCCGTGTATGTGAGATTTGAGAGACCAAGTATTGAGACTTTTGAAATATCCTAAAAATATTGAAAAAGGTGATTAATTCAATAATTGAATAATAATTTAATTAATTTTATTTAATTTAATTTAATTTAATTTAATTTAATTACCGGAGCCAAGAAATAAGTATGGAAAAGAACATGAAAATTAAATGCTTCATTATCCTCGTTTTTCACTTTTAGCGACGTTTTTAATGTACGAGCGGTCAATGAAACAGTATAAATCAATTGAAATTTTTTCGGCCACGCTTCTCGAAGATTCTTTGGTGTTTGTGAACCAGTTAGTCCTTATTATTGTTAAATTTATCATAAATTAATTGATCAAAAAATTGACCTTGAAATCAAATAAGATAATTTATACCAAATGTTGCAGTAACTTCGTCGTCATTATGATCCTTATTATCACTACTTGTTGCGCTCAAAAATTCCCATATGGAACTACGTGCGATACCATGTTGCGGTAATTTTGCAGTGGCATCGTTTGGATTTTTGGCAGTTCCAAATTGCGGAAAAACTGAATGTGTACATATTAATTCATTTTTTTGTGAGAATTGAGCAATTAAATGTCTAAATACCTAATGGGATTCCACCACGTATTGCTTTAGTTCCATCAAGAATCGCTTTTTTACTATAATTGTTTAATGTAATGTCATATAGAAAAATTTGATTGATTAATTAATCAATCATGAATTCATGAAGCAACTCAATCAACATTAAGATTAAATATAAAAAAAACCTCAAAAATAATCTTTCCAAACCGGCGACTTTCCAACTAGTCACAGTCGCTCCAAATAAATAAACTATATAGATTTATTAATACCCGAAAATCAAATATCAATAAACCAAAAAATCATTTTAAAAATAAAAAAGAAAAAAATTACCTTCAGCACTAGAGCCGGATCCAAGAGTTAATATAACTTTATTTTCTAAATTTTGAACAGACATGCTAAACCAGGGGGGGGGGGGGGAAGGGATTACGTACACACTTCTCTATGTATTTATCGTTATGCTACCCGGTAAGTTAATCCGAACCTAGTTCACGAAAGTCTAGATCAGTTTCCAGTTTGTAACATCAATATCGGTATATCGATATAAGTACTAGAACGTAGCGTTAGCATTAGGAACTGATCCTTAAAACTCAATAACAATAACGATAGCGTCACACATGCACATGTACTACATGTATCTATTACATACCGATACCAATACGTACATGTATCTCAAATACCAAATTAGTTTGGCCGGTTTCGGCAAACGGCTGATGGCATACGTAAATTGGCCTGCTGCGTCTATAAAGCTAGAATATACGTACGTATTCGGGTCAATTGTATTGGTTGTGTCTGTTCTACGTTTTTAGCAATTAAAATAAAAAAACTATTTATAAGGTCTATAAAGTGTTCGTTATGCGTTTTTTCCTTTGACAATGTCGTTTATTGTATCACCAATCATTAACAAAGAGGATGAAGAATCCAATACCAGTATTATTACTACATCGCTACCAATAGAAAACTCAAGTCTCGATAATTCTTCATTTTCCGAATCATTATCATCATCCATCAATCAAAATAATACAATCAACACATATACACCACCAACGACTCGTCCGAAAACTGACTCACAAGAAACAATACAATCTTATCTAAATAATGATTCATCATTATCAAAAATTAAAGTCTCAACCTATAAATCCAAAATTTCAACTGGCAGAAACGTTGCTTCTGATCCCAATTATAGATTATCAGATGCGGGTCAAAACTCAGATACTGATTCAGATACATCGAAATCTTTAAAACGGAACGGAGCAGTTACTCCACCTGGATTTTGGTTAATTGATATAGATGCACCTCCACGAACTCCCGAGCAAACGGCTCTTTTAGCTGCAAGCGAAGCAGAAGGTAGAAAACGCACTAACAAAGAGTGGAAAAATAATCAAACAAAGAAAAGAATGTCGCCGAAGGGAAGTAGAATTTATGGAAGCCATGTGACAAAATGAGTCTTAGGAAATTAAATGTTTTTAGGAAACTTTTGAATTATTATAGAACTTTACCTTATTTTCATCATAGAACTTTAATTTATTTTTGATATGTTCTCTTTCTGAGATTTTAATTCTATTTATTTCTTATTAATACCATTAGTGAGGCTCAATTTCCTAAACTTATTATTCCCAAAGCTTTATCATGGCATTTCATATTAAATTTTACAATTTTCTTATATTATTCATAAAATAATATGGGGAATTCATCAAAATGAGAAAAGCTGAAATTTCTAAGTTCTTTAAAAAATAAAATTTTCTGCAAACTATTTACAATACAATTTATATGTGACATTCACTAGAATCCATCAAATGTATGAGATTCACAAATTTGGTATCTAATATTAATGTTAATACGTATTGTTACCAGTTAGAGCTAATTTCACCGATCTCTCGATTTTTGGTTAGGCTCGCCTGGCCCATTTCATTGATCCCCTTTGTTCTATCAAAGATTCTATTTCAAACTCTATGTCACAATACAATCGATCTCTGCGGTGTTATATTTCAAATTCTATTCTTATTTCGCTATTTCTTAATTACTTGTATATCATAAATTATCTCTTAAACGTTATACATTAAGTTCTAGAATAATGTAATCAAAAAAATGTATATAAAGTCCTCAAGGACATCAATAAAGGATGAGAATTAATTGCATACAATTCCTCTCCAAGTAATCTAGACCTGTAAAAATCGTTGTAATCGATTCTGGTTAGGACTTTGATCCAGAAAAGGCATTGATTGTACATTGATACAGTCCCCCGGCGAAAGTAAGGGCGGCCAATTTTTATTATATTTAATATAATTTATAATAAATTAAATCAAATTATCTTTAAAGTGCCTCTGAGTAAGGCATTATGCCTCTAAAATATCAGTACTTGGTGTGTCTTAATGTTCTAAAATTCTGTAACTTGAACGTTTTTAACTAAAAAAAAAACTAAAATTCGCAATAACCAATTGTTATTATCTTGCTAGAAATCTCACATTATTAGTTATATATTTTGCTTCTATAAAAATGCTAGTATTAGTAAAATTTATAAAATATCACTACCATTACTTTTCGCTAGTGATGAGTTGTTGGACCAAAAAAACCAACTCCAATTAGCGCGGGATAATTTGTCCGCGCAATTCAACGAAGCTCAACGCCAATTACAAGAAAAAGAGAACAAAATCAGCGATTTAACGCGCCAAAAAAATAATACTTTATTGCGCCGTCCAACTGTATCGTTAACAGGATATTGATTGATTGAAAGCGATTTATTGTTGAATAGTTTAAGGCATTTAGCTAGGGAAAAGCAACAATTGGTAGTTAATATTAAAATAACATCGATAGAAAACCTCATCACATAAAATATAAACCCAAACCACATACCTAAAACCTGAACAATCCAAATTCTCTTCTGAAACCCCTCTCGACCGTTATGTTGAACGATATCTGTAGATATCGGCACAGGGATTAAAAACTAACGAATATCATAAGTCTACTCGCCCAACCCATTGTTGCAGGAAAATCGATTACGCCTACCCGCGACAATATTGATGTAAATTATCGTTATTATTTATTAAAAAATATATAGCGAAATCTGTACCATCACAAATGTGAAAAATACGGGAAGCAGGTACCTAATCTAGCTTGGTGCACTAAGCAAAAATGTTGGTGAGACAATTTTACATATAGTAATCTTAAAATTTAACGTTAACTAGTCTTGTCAGAGAAATGGTGACGGTTAATTTTTTTCGGATAAACATACTGTCGGGTGAATTTACTTTCAGGGTAAGGTGTCAGAGAATCAGGTGTGTCCCATTTATTTACAGTATTTTCCTATTATAGCGATAGGAGTATAGTTACAGTCACATCTCTCTAAGTGCACCTTGGGACCATAGACAAAAGTGCATTTAGGAGGGGCGTGCATTTATAGTGTAAATAATTAGAGGACTTATAAGCTTGGGACTGAGCCATAGCGTGCATTCAGAGAGAGCATGCATTATATAGGATGCACTTAGAGAAGTATAACTGTATACAATTAATGAACCAATAACTTTATTTTAAATGTCTCATATTGATATACTGTGCGTAATATGAAAAAATGCGGCATATAGACATGAATGGCAGATAATCAATCAATCAATTAATTTAATTCAATATCGAACTCTAAACATTCAAAATATATCAGGATCGAAACATGTATTTCTATATGTAAGAAAATTATCATATATCAATATACGTAGATTATTTTGTTATAGACTGTACAATGCTTTAAGTTGTACCTTGATTATGCACAATTAAGGAATAAAAGCTTTTACATATAAACAGCATTGAAAAATCGCTCTTTCATTATGCTATGGTTGTTAAAGCGGATTAAATTGAATTGGGCTCATATTATAGTGGAGCAAGGGTCAATCTAATTCACCCACTCCGAGTTCATTGTTTCAGGTATTGCTCCAATAGCTGCTCTAGATACTCCAGAGTAAAGCTCCTCGTGAGCCGGCTTGCAAGCCAAAATTTCTATTTGTCACACCATGCGTTGATTTATTTATTAATCAATTTCATATTAAAAAAGCTCGCAAGCCAAAATATCTATTGGTCACCCCTGTGTTTGGCTCGCGAGCCGGCTTGCGAGGAGCTTTATCCCAGAGTATGTATAAAAGTCATATGTACTTAATTTGATTCGATAAAAAGCTATACATAAAATAATTTTATTAATAAATAATATACTTATACTTCATTATTTATGATAAAATAAAATTCATAATTTGTGATGAAGATAAAAGTTCCAATTTCTTTTATATTTTGTCATGTACTTGCTGAACCAAACTTTAAACACATTATTACATTGTATTTGCTGTCATAGAAAATGCCTGTTCTGAGAGTACACTTAAATCTTGTATACTTAAATAACAGGATGCCATACTTGCACGAACTGGAAAACCTCTCTTAAAATAGTGCCACCAATCTAAGGAATATGAGTCGGAGTCAATGGGCGTTGCAATGTATTAAGTAATTTCATCTTCAGCAGATATTTCTTTCGCAGTTTGCTCTATAAGAAGTGATTAAAAAAATCATTTGTTGTTTCGTAATTATAAATTATTCATTTAACTTAGTGGTGTGATTTTTATAAAATGGCATTATAATTTGCAATGGTATTATAGTCTTATTACGTCGATCAGTATTCACAAAAGTTTTATTTTTTGAACGTGGATCTAATAAAGTGCCAATTGCTGTTGAATTTTCTATATAATTCCAATATTCTTTTAAGTCTGAAATTAATTTAATATTAACATGATCTTGAATAAAAGAATCCAAATGCCGAGATATTTTACGTTTATGAGACATTTTAATAAATAATGTTATACAGTCAGACCTCCCTAAGTGCACCCCCTTCGGGACCATAGTGAAAAAAATATAAAAAGAGAGGGTGTGCATTTATAGAGAGCAAAATGCATAGAGTTCTTATAAGCTGGGACCAAGCAATACCGTGCATTTAGAGAGAATTTATATAATCCGTGTATTTATAGAACGTGCACTTAGGGAGGTCTGACTGTATATAAAATTGCATGATTTAAAATCAATTAAAACACATATTGATAGATAAATTTGTCAATAAATTGCAAAAGCACGTATTAATCAACTAAATTCATTGCATAATACTTACTAACGAATTATATAATTTGTCGATATATATTTTCAGACTGAGGAAAACAATAATCATGAATTTATTTGGTCCTACAATTGTTGTCTTTTTCTCTTTTGTTATAACGAAACTAACACTATTCAGAATATGACGTTTACGTAGTGATTTTGCGTCAGGAATACTCTAAACCACCAGAATTATTAATTCATTTGACTTAATAAAAAGCGAATTCATTTTTTTGCTGGAAACATAGTGACTTTTAATACCGAAACTATTTCATTGGTTATTTTTAAAATAGATTCTAGCTCCGGGTGGAGCAAGAGTGTCACATGTACAGTCCCCAAAAAAGATCGCCGATTTAAAATTATTATTGTTTATAATTAAAACAGTTCTTTTGTTCATTTTTCAAAAATACAATTTATTAGCTTTAAAATGATATAAAATTTAGAAATAGTTACTAATAAAAGAGAGAGATAACTTGTAATTTTCAATTTTCATATATAAAGCGTGGTAAAATTTTTTTACTTTAAAATTTCCATTTTTATATGTTTTATTATATAACTTTGGACCGGAGTGGAGTAAAATTTAGAAATTAACACTACATTATGCATGCACGCATAAAATTTATTTACGTAGTACAGTACGTATCAGTACGCATATGCTATCCCTATACGAAAAATACGCCTGTAAATTTCGACATATACATATATCTGTAAAAAATATCGGTATGGAAATACATGTATAGAAAAAATCTGATATGTCTGTAAAAAGTGAGGTGTGCATATCGGTTATATTGCAAGCATAAGGGAAGTGGATATATTAATGTTATACAAGAAAAACTTTCGGGTTATATATAACTTCATTTACCGTTACTAAATAATTATTGAGAATGGCTGATATATGGAATTCTTTACTATCGCAATCGCTTATAGTTATCGTTATTATTTACGTAATTTGATAATGATCATTAAAATTAGAAAAATACGTATTGTATTATTACGCATTGCTTAAAATATTTGGGATTTTTATAATTTATTTAAATGCACATCATTATTATCGTTATATTATTATTAATGGACTGTTCAGGATCCGGTTTTTGTCGAACAATTTAATGACAATCGTGATTTTAATTATCAATACCCATCGTAGTTTTGCTACTAGTGTCTTCGATGCCAGTGTCCACATTGTCGGTGGCATTGGTGTTCATATTGTGGATCCCGTCTTCACAGTTGTCTTACGCGTTCAATGCACTGAACTTCTGCCACTGCCACGGTAGCCGTAGCGGCGGTGCATTCACGAACAAAACGCACGACAATGCTTCGGTGACGAAGGTCGTATCGTACGTTTGCCGTTAGTGCTGCCTCGTCGTTGGTTGTTGCTTCGCCGCCGTTGGTTGCCGTAGTTGGTGCCTCGTCACTGTTGTTGCCGCTGTTGCTACTGCTGCTGTTGTCCAGATTGTTGATTTTTCGGGAGAATATAACATTTTCCAGCAAGATCATTTAGCTTGATGGAGACTGCTTCTAATTCTTTATTGAGGAAGCTAATGTTGCGAGAAGCCTCTCCCCCGATCAACTTTAAGTGTATGAAGCTTTTCTTTCTAAAAATAATATTAGATATTATAATAAACTTTCTTATTTTCCAAATTACATTCTTCAATTACTTCCTCCCAGTAAGTCTGGGAATCGTTCTCGGCATATTCAGACACCACCACCTATAGAAATATATTTTCGTTAGTGACACTGATTATATTCAAGCAAACGTCTTCCTATATTCCCTAAATCAAATAATTTTTACTCAACAATTGATACTCTCGAGCCAGTGTATATAGTAATCTTCTCGCGAGGTCAAGCCTGTCCACGAGGACGAATATGCCAAGAAATAACAGCTTACTCTACGTCACAACTTGACTATCTAACGATGCCTTGCACAACTAAAGAAGCATTACAGTGTTAATTGGTCCAATATACCAAGGGCTCTCGAGACAGTTGAATATATTCAGTACAGTTTAACTGTACCTCTTTCAAATGGCCTGGATCAAGCTCATTTGCGACAGCCGAAAAACGATTATTCCAGATAGCTTCAAGAATATTCCATTATTTTGAAGCTAGAGGCGAAGCGACGATATTATCGCGGTAAAGATTTAAGAACTCGTGATAGCAACAGGTTGTGTTCCTTGAAATAAGAGAAGATCTAGAAAGACCGGGTCAGTTTAGAAACCAGAGTTTTTGAATAAGTTGAATTACTGTTTATAAGACTTACTTAATAAGCATATGCTCATTTTGAAAAATAAAATGTTTTGGAGAAGGAATAAATGTTTTGAGAAATAATAATGATAAATTTGCTTCATTCTGAGATCGTTTGATTGGCTAGATCTCCTAATTAGGAGATATGTACATAGACATCTTTTCTCGAATTAATTTTCTGATACGTATAAGCCACAAATCGATCTTAATTTGGAAAGCGGGACAGTTCGTAGTGCTCGACCGGCGATAGGCGATATTGTCGGGTACCCTCATATCAGACAAAAAACGAAAAACGAGAATGGTTAAAGCGTAGTCCATCACATGATATATCTTAAAAATATAAAAGGTCATTTCAACGTTAGGGTTAGGGTTGGGAAGGAGCCTTAAACTCTTAACGTCTGATTACTTTGATCGATCCTATTCAATACACCATAACGATTTCACTTAGCATTACGATGCCTTTTCTGGAACAAGGACCTAACCATCAAAAATGTTAACGTTTACTATATAGGATTTCTCAAGTCTTAATTTACTTGGAGAATAATTGTAAATTCTACCTTTATTAGTGGCCTGAGTGCCGTTCTTTATACACATTCTTGTTCTTGGTCTACAAGTGCTTGATTGTTACAGCGAGGACTAGTTTTGCTAAACGAACTGCTAATTATTTGCGTATTAATTGGTTTGTGTTATATTTTATGATGAAAAAAGTATTAGATTGTTTTTATGGGATTGCTGAATGTGTTAAATAATATGATAAAAAAGTGTTAAATTATCAGATGCTGACTTGTCAACGATCTGGTAACAGTAAGTACAGTATTCCCAAAAGTAACGCCTGGTCCAAGATTATCTGATAAACCATATAAAAAATGGAAATTTTCGAGCTATCTAATTTTTATATCATTTAAAGCTAATTGTATCCGTGAAAATAATACAAGACTCGTTCATTATTACATGCATATGTAGAACATCGAAGTTATCGTTATTATAGTGTATCAATGGACTGGTTCAGAATTTTTACACATACGTAGTTTATTACACATCAAAGTTATGGTTGTTATCATTATTATAGCATTATTAAACTGGTTTAGGATTTTCACTGCTTAAAATACCTTGGGGGGGGGGGGGTAGAGATAGGAATCGATTAACTTTAATTATTTCGATTATATATATACCCGATTAATCGTATTCACAACCCAAAATCGATTCTCAAGCACGATGATGATAAAGACGACGATAGCAACGACGATATAACTGATCATTGATTTTGTTTTCATTGCATGTTGATTTTTTCCCTTTTCGTTGGAATAGTAAAGTTTTTTGTTTTCACAAATTTTAATCGATTCTCAAATATTAATCGATTCTAAAAATCGATTTCCTCGATTCTAGAGAATCGATTCCTATCACTAACCCAGGGTCTTGTAATTTACAAAAAAGAACTATTTTATTATTATTATGTATTACTTTCATATGTTTAAATGCACGTTATTAAAGCACATCAAAGTCATCATTATAATATTATCGTTATTGATAAATTGGTTCAGAATTTTTTACTGGGGAACACTGTTTAAATTACATGGAATCTTATAACTCGCACATAAAAAAATCAAACTTCGTATACCGCACAATGAGTTATCGTTATACATGTGTAGACGTAGTGTGCATGATTTTGTCATTATCGTTATTATTGTTATACACTTCATGACTTTTTATCAATTACCGTACATAGCAATAGGTTCATTGTCATCGTTTACTTGCTATCGCTATCAACTCATACAAATTGGTAAAATAAACGGTAACATAGATAGAGAACTGTCTCGTAAAATTGGACGAAGCGAATTACCATTCTTATCGTTATAGAACTTCAATTTACGTGCATAAGAATTTCACACAAAAAATGACTTACGTATTACGCCTATAACATATTTACACACAGCAATAGAAGTCATAAAAAGCTTTTTTGTGCGTTCTGTCTCATTTTTCATGCATAGAGATCGATGTTACTCTTCTGTCAAAATAATAACGAACATCTCATTTACGTATTTGTCATCGTTCAAACGCAAACCGAAGTGAATAACGATTTTCACATGTATAAGTCATCGTTTTTTAAATAAAACGCTGCCTCAAAGATGGCATCTAAAATTTCGAATACTCATAATTGTAGTAAATGTATCAAGTGTCGATATGATAACTACTGTAATGAGTGTAATGTATATCACAAAATTTATGAAACTGAACGGTTAATGGAAGTAAAGATATCGACTGTCTAATAAATGAATGCAACAAAAATCGCTTGTGAAAAAAGATTTTTTAAATGGATCCTGAATATCTTGAAAAAGAAAGTTTTGGATCAATTTATAAAGAAAGCTGGTTGAACAGACAAATGACTACAATATGGGATCATGTGGAGAATAGATTTAAACGACGGGGAGAAAGTGAAGTTGTACTGGAATCATTGCACAATTTAAAGCAAATTACATCCGAGTTTACAAACGAGTTAAAATGAGCATCTTTTAAAGTGTAATCATATTGTTTTTTCGTTTTTCAATATAATTAACTTTTTCAAAATTAGATTCGATGCTCTTAAAGTGCAGTCAGTGCTCTTAGCGTTTGATATTATGGAATAACAAATCCAGCTACAAATGAATACGTACGTATTCAATAGTGATGACTTATGCACGAGATGGCGATCTACGCAATCCCGAAACATTGACTTGGGAAGCATTTAAAGGATATTATCGGAGGGCTGAATAAAATTCACAATGAGGGATTTGTGCATCGTGACTTTCGCTCTGGAAATATATTATTATTATACGATGTTCCTCGTATTGCTGATTTTGGACTTACCGGCCGAGCTAATTTAAGTAAATACAATCAAGGAATTTATGGAATACTTCCTTATATGAGTCCAGAGATATTAAATGGAAAGCCGTACACTAAAGCTGCAGATACTTATGGTTTTTGGATGATTACATACGAGGTTGCCACAGGTGAACGTCCATTTGATGGGTCGACCTAAGATACCAAATAATGTTTCAAGATTGTGCAAGTTTATTATTGAAAA
This sequence comes from Ambispora gerdemannii, assembly GCA_910591945.1. Taxonomy (NCBI): domain Eukaryota; kingdom Fungi; phylum Glomeromycota; class Glomeromycetes; order Archaeosporales; family Ambisporaceae; genus Ambispora; species Ambispora gerdemannii. The sequence continues at coordinate 29,609 of CAJVPL010000122.1, forward strand.
TGTTGGAATTTTATTCCAAAAACAGACCAACTATTAAAGAATTTGGAAACTTTATCAATCTATCTGTTATTCAGACGAAGTGAAGACTAATACTTGCATGTTCAGGACTACGGTTCTTTGAAAATTAAGAGTGTATTAGACTGGAAAAGCAAACATTAGGATATCTTACAAATTCGAAAAAAAATAACAAATTCACTCAATGTTTTACACCGGTCGAATCTTTACCATAAAATCAAAATCAATATCAATTCCAACTAACACAGGTATTTTTTTTTCCAAATATCAATCACATTGACATTTCATATTAATTAAAATATTTAGGCTCTACAAGGTAAAATCACTATTTAATATTATTTTTTCATTAATTTCTTTGATTCATGATTTGGTGGTGCAAAACAGATTTCGATTTTATTAGTATACCACATGAAATCAAAGAAAATGAAGAAATATCGAGCGACTTGCAAGAAAAACTACAGATTCGGGATGAAACACTTTCAACCAAATAAAGAATAATGTTACTTTTATTTTATATAAATAATTCTCGTTTTCACTCTATAAAGAATAAAGTTATATTTCATTATAAATGAAGAATTCGACTTTATTGATCAAAAACTTGATGTTGACTCGGATAATGATATTAAAGAAGCAATTGAAAAATCTAAAGTCAAAAATACTGAAACTTCTAGGCTTTAATAGATGCGGAAAATTATTTAGTAATGAATAATTACCATGATTATAATAAATTGAGTATTAACGTTAATTGAGTAAGAAGTCCCGATATTGGCACTAGGTTAGTGCGACAGGGTACATGTATTATACATGTATTCGTAGTCGGATTACGTACGTAATTACATTTTTGACAATCGTGACATTAAACTGAACACCATTTATGTGAAATTTTTACGCGTAATATGAGTAGGCGTAATAAAGTTATAGCTCGTCTTTTAATCATATACATGCTATCGAGTATTCGTTTGTAGCTAGGTTTTTGGTTACTCCACACCATCCTAACTGAACTTTAGAACAGCAAGAAACTATTAGAGAACAAAAGGTATCATGCTTATACTTTAGAACTTCTCCATTTTATTTGAATCGCATAATGATTTCAACACAAAATTGTATCTTTCAGATAGTTCAAATTTACTTTCTACATGATTTTCAAACACTATAATAGTGCAACGATGCTTTATAATTTCTCTTTTTGCAAGATATTGAACATTGGTAAATCTCTCCAAAGGGATCTATTTAAATGGGGTATGTGTTCTAATTTTCGTGCATTCTTTATTAGACGGTCGATATCTTGATTTTCGCTAGACCATTCAGTTTTCAGTATATTTCTGGGATGAAAGTCATGATGCACGAATTCTTCTCGGAGAATCATGCGCCGACCTTGAATATTTTAATTTTTCTTGGAATGAATATATTTGCCACCCATTACTGTTGAGTATTTGTTTGTAGCTGAGCTTTAAGTTATTCTATATTATTGCATTAATTAGACTATGTGTGCGCTTTAAATAATCAGAATTTATTTTTAAAAAACTTAATTGGATTAGAAACAAAAAACATCTTATGCGTATTTTAGAAATTGATCCGTTTGCAAAATATTCAATATTGGCAACTTATAAAAGGAATCTATTTGATCTTTCATGCTTTCTTTTCTCATATTTATATCTTCGCGACCATTCAACTTTATACAGTTGATACTGATATTTAAAACATTCTTCATTTATAAAGTGTTAAGACTTAATATAAATTATCAAAGCTTTTACTTTATCTACAGACTTATTTATTAATTTAATTTTTTGAATGATTGTAAAATTAAAGATATAAATGACACATTGATAATGAGCAAAATTTAGATTATTAAATTTTTTTTCAAGTTTCTTTGTTATAAAAATATCACAAAAAATTATTAATAATATATTGTTAGTTTTTAGTATCAAAGTTTTTTCAATCAAATTGAACTTAAGAAGAACTATTATTATAATATCTATCATATTTAATTCAGTATAATAAGCAGATATTAAAATAATATCAAGAAAAAAGTTTTTTAATTTTTATAAAATATTAATATAATATATAGTAAGACAAAAAAAATTATTTTATTCATTGCTATTATATATTAACTATAAAAATTATTTTTTCAGGTATATTATTTATAATCAGTTTTACTTATACTTTTTTTCTTTATACAAAGTTATTATTTGATTTTTAATAATATATCAATTATTAAAATAATATTTTGGATCAAATTTTGAAATCATTTTTTGTTATTTGTTATTATTTATAATAAATAATTATATATTATATATTATATATTATTTAATTTATGCTGTATTATTATAATAATAACAATAATTTCACAAATTCAAAAAAAATTATAATCTTCAAAAAATAACAAAAAACAAAAAATTTCTAAAAATATTAAAAATAGTAAAAATAACTCATTAGATATTATTATTTATTTTTTTATTATTTTATCTTTTATTTTATCTTTTCATAATTTTATTTTACTTTTTCATTATTTATCTTTTTATTATTTTATCTTTTATTTTATTTTTTTTATTTTTTATTTATATTATATATTATTATTTTATTTATTAATTTACCTTTTATTTTATCTTTTATAATTATTTTATCTTAATTTATCTTAATTTATCTTATTTTACCTTATTTTATCTTATTTTATTTTTTAGTCATTTTATTTTTTATTTTTTTTTATTTTTTATTTTTTATTTTTATTATATATTATTATTTTATTTATTAATTTACTTTTTATTTTATCTTTTATAATTATTTTATCTTAATTTATTTTAATTTATCTTATTTTATCTTATTTTATCTTATTTTATTTTTTAGTCATTTTATTTTTTTACCTTTTATTTTTATCTTATCTTTTCAATTAGTTATTTTACTTCTTAAATAATTATTATTATTCAAAATTATATTTTCAAAAAATATATAAATAAAGATATTATTTGAATTTTAACTCAATATATTACAAATAAAAAATAAAATCCTCTATTAACAACAATTTTCTTTCAAATAATACTCACCTTTCTCACTTTTTATTATATATTAAAACTTATATACAAGTAGCTTTGAATCATATTGTACCAAACAAAATGCTGATAGCTTTATATCATATCGTGTTAAACAAATTACTATTATTAATTTTGAACTTTAAATTGTATTATACTAAACAAATTGCTATTATTAGATTATTAACTTTAGATTATATTGTGCTAAACAAATTATTATTATTAAAATTATTAATTTTAAATATTAAATATTTTGATTTTTGTTATTTTGGTATTTCTCATTTATGAGAAGAACAAAGTGAAAGAGTCTTTATTATTATTATTACTAATTATATTGTCTTAGCTCTGGAAAGCTTTATGCAAGTACAAAGAATTAACCTTTCAAACCCTCTTTATTATTGTTATTACTAATTATATTGTCTTAGCTCTGGAAAGCTTTATGCAAATACAAAGAATTAGCCTTTCAAATCCTCTTTATTAATTTTTTAACTCTCTTCTTTTTGATCTTTACTCTTTCACAACTTTTTCATATTATTATTATATCTTTGAATTATTATAATTTCTATATAAATTAGCATAGAACTTAGATATCTCTCTTTTCTTTTAATATTTGCTTATTAGTTTAATACTCTCTTCCCATCTAGTTCAAGTTTGTAAGCTAATTTAATGATTAATAAACAAACTTGTAACAGTATTCATCTTATTTTTGTTGCTTACATTCTGTATAGAGATCATTGCGATAATTATGCAGAGTTTTTTGATGTCATTTTGATGCAATAATGCTATGAAAGTTTAAATGATATCGCAAAATTGAGATTGTTATTTTAAATGTGAAAACAGCTTTATACTATTTACAAACAGATTGATCAGGATAACTTGATGTTTTAGTATCAAAATATTATCATACAAATAAACTAGTATTTTTTTGTTTCGTGAATGTAACATAATAGGACATGATCTAGTAGAAACTGATATAGTAAATGTACTTGATGCATCTTCTTGGAAACTTTGAATATTAGAAGCTGAGTCTTCAGCTATAAGCTGATTATCAGTATTATCTAGATGACTATAATTAATATCATTCTAATCTTTATTATTTTGCGAATGTTATCCTGATTATTACCTGAGAGGTCCAAGATGGTGTCTTTGTTATCTGGAAGATCTAAGTCAGTATCATCTTGTCATAGTCTAAGTAGGTATCATTTTGGTCATAGTTGAAGTTGGTATCATCTTGATTATAATGCAAGTTGAACATTATGAAATGAAGAAAAAAAAGACGCGAGTATACCAAGATAAAACTACCAGAATATTTAATATTTGTGAAAGAGCAAATACGTATGTAATAGACAATTGCCAGGTATCCATAATTAGTGAGAAATCATCGAGTATTTGTAAATAAAAAAAATAAAAAGGCTAGTTTTTTCCCGATTAATAATTTTGCACTCAAAAATCGTCATTTTGCATATAAAATCATGCGGAATAAAATGATTTGCATAAGATACAAAAAAACTAACATAATCGAATCGGTCCGGATCGGTTCAAAAACTAAAGACTGAAGATCATGTGGACCGGTCTTATCAGGACCAATCCAACCCTAGTTGTAAGCAATGAAATAAAATCCAATATAAAATAAGAACCAATGATAGAGTGTCATCAACGATATTTTGATTTTGTTTTTTATACTTGCTTTATATTATTTTGAAATTATGTAATTAGAAACAGAACTCAATCGATTTTGCTTGATATGTGCAGTCAAAGTTCTCTATCTATGATGAAGTCCTGGGCTGACCCAATGTCTTTGGTATATAAAATATTCGGACATCAAAGCTTGATGTTATGTGTAATATATTTGTACAGAAATTTCTTCACCAACTTCGACGGTACTTAATATGTCATAAAAGTTTTTATGCGTAACATCAGCATTCAAGCACAATACATATACATGTATTCACATATTGTATATACTGTGGTCAAAGGCAAAATATAACGATGAAACATGCAGTATACGCAGATTTTATACGTTGATATTAAAAATTATTTGGTTTATCTACCGAGACAAAATACATGCACAAAAATATTTACTATTGGCGACTTTCCGGTTGATTGGTACGGAAAAAAAACTAAGTGACATATCTTTGAGTAAATTTGGTCTTGGAATAAAAGTTACACTGACCATTAGTGATTCTAGCTAATTATTTAGCCCAAGCCCAAATTTTTTTATAGATTTTAGTAGTCCTAAATTAGTTTAACTTATTTAATGGTTTAGCCTATAATAATTTAGCCTTTTAAGCCCTAAATTCCTAAATTGTCCCACTGACCATAGACAATATAGTCAAATCATTATAAGTGATTTTCTTTTCGGAAAAAGAACCCGTATTTACAGTCCGCTTCCATATAATCACATCTTATAAAACTCTTTATAGTCACAACTTTTGTAAGCTTCCGAAATTTTACACAATTCTTCAAAAAATGGTGTAATTATATGGGGGTGTGGCTGTAATCTGAATAGAGATTGAGCATTATGCATTTAAATGAACTTTTTGCATTACGTGAATTTCAGCTGAAACAATTTACAGATATCAATAATATAAACAGGAAATAGAAATGTGATTTATATACGAGTACTTTTGCTACCGTATTTTACTGTAAAGAATATGAGATACCTAATTATAATAGGTTCAAATTACGAGGAAAATTTTAAATTAAAATCAATAAAATAAAAAACTTTGGAATGTTGAAAAATTTATTTGTTTTATAAAGAATAATATTTCAAATACCGTTACACCCTCTAGAAATCCACACACAATATACACTTACTCTAAATGCATGCTATAACTCAGTCCCATCCTCTATAATGCACACTCTTCCTAAATGCGCATTTTGTCTTTTTTTACGGGGTGCACTTAGAGAGGTTGCGACCGTAGTTCTGTTTCGTATAAAATTGTTGGGATTTTCCATGTTCCAAATAAATTACAATAAAAAGTTTGGTTTTTTACCCAACGTGATCACAGAAAAATCAACGTTAACATGTGTGGATATTAATATTATCGTTAGATGTAACGGTAACGGTAAATTACTGATTTTTAGGGATGTTATTGGTTCGACTCGGTTTAGTTCAGTTAAAAAATCCCGGTTGGTGGTTTGAACTGGTTGTTGATCAATCACATGCGTGAATTTAATTGGATGGAAAAAGTGGAACATACATATCGCTTTTGTTCATTTTAGTTATACATGTATGATGTCGATTTTTAAGGTGATCATAAGAGGACGGATTGATGCTTTTTTTGCTAAATGTGTTTTGACACGGATTCCAAATAATAGCTTCTATTTCATGTTTTCATTGTATTTTTTATTCATATAATTCCAAACAAGCGATGTTTGATTGTGATTTTTATTAATAGTTAATTCACTTTCGGATATAGTAGATGAACTTGCAAGTTCAGTTTCAAGGTTGAAACATATCATTAAATTATTCTATGCTTTCTAAATCAAATACTTCGTTTTCAATAAACTTTGAACTATCCATAAAGAAATAGCTTTGTATAAAGAAATAGTTTCGTATACATGTAGTACAAAAGACACTTTTCGTTTTATAATATTATGTATGTGTTTGTTTCTAAATTACGCAATTAATTAAAATTAGCCACAATTAAAAATTAATTAATGTTTAATTAAATTGATTTAACCTAATTTAAGCCGATTCAATCGGTTCGGTTATAGAACTGACGCTGAACCGGTTTATCTATGATCAATAACATTCCTACCTGTTTCCTGTATTTTTCAGATTTTTGCATTTTTATTTTCTTGGGGTGAAATTTTTTATGGAGATACTGGTCAGAAACACGAAATTTTTTAGGATCAGAAATTTGAGTATTTTTGCATTTGGAGTAATTCCTTGAATGGTTCTTAAAAAAAATTCCTAATCATTCCAAAGGCTACTGTAAACAATTAAAGTTTTTTGAATGAATTTGAATCTTCGTTTGCAGTATTAGTATGATTTCTCGAATTTTCCTTGATTCTGTGGCGACTCAACTATCAATTGTCAGCTTTTGATTCATGTCTTCATCATGTGGACTCTATTGACGAGACCCATTCTGAATCCACGGCTATTATTAGCGTTAGATAGTGGTTGATCAACTTTTTTACTCCTTGGTTGGGTTGCTGTTGCACAGCGATGTAATAAATTCAAGGAAACAATCATTTCTTTTTGTTCTATGATCAGAATACGTATTCAAAAGAAGGGAACTGCATAAGCTTTATTAAATATTAATAATTCAAGTGAAATATAGTGATAGTGCGAAGATAAATTAATTTTATCTTACATTATTATGCATTGGTGACGTAATAATTCATTAAACACATACGTATATAAATGAATATATTATTAAATGGTGACTACGTACGTAATGGCAATACAAAAACATATATCCAAATAACGATAAATACAAATTATGATTTTCCCACGAGGCGGGGGTAACATAAACAATTACTATTGATGAAATACATAACGATAAAGATGAACAATCGTCACTGCACCCGTTTTCAGACAAGTTACTTGCTTCTTCGTCAAATTGTAAGATATTGACGACAAAAAACTTATTAAGAGCCGAAGTTTTCGAATTTATTTGTTAGTGCTATCGTTATTTTGCTTGGTATTGGAATCATCATGGAGTTGTCTTTGTTGTATTTCGTCTATTGTCATTTGATATGGTGAAAAATGATACGGTAGTTGAACTGATAATTCGGTTGTTGCTGTCACTTGTGTTTTGTGATTTGGAGCAATGGGACTATCATATTGCTGAGATGTCGGAAAAAATAGTCTTTGATCTGATCGTGATGATAGCTGTCCATTGTAAATCATTTCGAGGGGTATAAAATATGATGTCTGTGCAGGATAAACAGGATAATTAAGATAATGCTGCGGGAAAGGTTGCATTGGCAAAGATAATCGAGATTCTTTTTTTCCTTCTGCCTCAAAAAAATAATTGGATAAGATCTCTTCGGGCAAATTATGATAATTATTTTTTTGCTTTAGTTCTTGACGCTGGCCGTAATCATCCAAGGTATATTGATTACTGTCGTGAATATATTGATACTCTGATGTAGTAGCATCATGAGATGGAGTGATTGAACTTAAGCATGCATAAGATTGCTCAAAATTATTTCCATTAATTTCTGTTGAATTATCATTGTTCAGGGCATAGTAAGTATGCGGGAGTCTTGAAAAATTATCGAATGAATCGTGTATGCTCGTTTCGGTCGAATGAAATGAAGACGATTCATTTGATGAACCGGATGATGACTCGACATCGCTCATTCCTGTCGAAGAATCCACTTGTGCGTAATATGACAATTGACATTGAAAATTTGGTTTAGACTCTTGCTGTTGTTGTTGTTTATGTTCGTTTTGGATAATGTGTGTTTGCTCCTTTGGAAAGATAAAACTGTCATTGATGTTAATAGTATTCTTATGATTATTGTTATTGTTGTTGATATTATTTATAGCCTTATCAATTGATGTTTTTGTATTATTCTCTTTATGCTGTTTTTTGACTCTAACAGGTTGATACTTGTAATTGGGATAGCGAATACGATGTTGTTCTTTGACAATCTCAAATAACGCCTGCCAAAAATTTTTTTCTCTTGTAGAAACTTCTGACCATGTCTCTGATGCCGTTTTTGAAGAAGCACCCACTGATTGAGATTCACCGGTATACCTTGCTTTTGCAGATATCTCTTTACGATATAACATGAAACAATTTTGTGGCCTTGGTGTTCCTTTGGCACGAGTTTGCGCTGCGGGCTCAATTAGTTCACGAATCTCGAGCGTGGTCTTTATGTCTGGGAATGCTTTTTGCACATTTTCGATCATTTTTGTTATTTTGTCATTTTCTTTTCGTGGTGGATTATTTGGTAGAAGCGTTCTTTTTGGTATTGGCATTTTTATTGAGATAAAGAAAACTGCCTATGAAAAAGTATATCTGTTTGCCTAGTTAAACTTAATGAAAAAAGGATCAATAATGATTGCTTAAGTATTCTTAATGAGTGATATTACTATACAAGTCAAAGAAAAAGGTATTCTTAAATCTTTTCTGAGAACTTATCTCTGTCAACAATTTATGCACAATACCTTTGCATCCTGCTGGTGTTTATATTAAAACCGGAAACCGAGTTACCCCTTTATCCAAAATACGTACAAGAGCGCACAAATATCTTTATCCGTCTTTAGATAATTAAAAAATATTTTTGGGAACCTGATGTTTTTAGCGCGTTTGTGTGCGTGTGATCATGATCAGATCCAAATTGATTGGTTCTGTCATTAGAGTAGCTTTAATAGAAAAAACACTTTATTATGGAGGTAATTGTTAGCGCCCTTGATAAATTTGTCATACTCATAATATATTGAAATTTGATATTGTCGCCGAATGTTCTATGTTATTAGAATAGCTATTACCCCAATCTAGAAACGTAATTTCTGCTTTACATGATATATGTACATGTATATGCTATTTTTACCCTTTACGTTTATTATTGATTATTATTGATCTTTGTTTTCTTATTGACTGTACATGTATACAGAACGCACATGCATTAAAACACAAAGTACAAAACACGTGGATTAATGTCTGTCTGTGCGGGGACATAACCTTTTTTCATCGATTATTATTATCAAGTCTTTAAGAACAGAGCAACTCTGGCAACAAACAATATGAGAAGTTGAATTATTGCTATGCTATTGTTTGGCAATTTGCCCTCAATATGAATCGACGGAATATCCAAGTCAATTTTTTTGGAAAATTGTATTATTTCAAATCGTTGAATATTTTAAACGAATTAACGATAAGCCGAAAAAGTAAATTTTTCTTTTCGTGTGTATGTCATCTGTCTCGGCGTCTTTGGAGTTGTTTCTTTGAATTCAATACTGTATTATGAGACCTCATCTCGTTAGAAAATGAAACAATTCGTAATTATCAAATGTTCTCACGAATTCGGAGATTTAAGTTTCAAAGATCTGAGAATCTCAAAAGCAAGCAAATGAAATTAAAGCGATTTAATCTTGCTATGATTTTTCAAATAACACATTCAGCTTTAACCTCTCAGTGCATTATTTACAATCGTTGCTATTGTAATTGCTGCTTACCATATCCACTTCGATTACGCCTCGCCTTTACCATAATACAAAATTGTGGTAATTGTTCGAATATACTGTATATATAATATGCAATTTATTTAATACACCTTTAGCATATACAGTTGATAATTTAAATTAATATTAAAAATAATCTCCACCGATCAATTCATTTGGTCCTCGGCTGCGTTCCTTTGTCAAGTAAACGAGTAATGAAAACTTTAAGCCTTTATTCAATTCAATATCCAGTTGATAAAACAAAATATCTAACGATATCACATATGATACAATACGCTCATGTAGCTATAGAAAATAATACGATCATGATAAAACCCGTCCCATGTTAGCAGCGTTCTTCGTTCCAGAAAAATTATTTCGTTATACGTTACATGGTAATTAATAAGTTTTCACGGCGGCTTTTATTACAATGAAATGGAGAAAATTCCATTTCATACGTATGCAATTAATTACTGTGCAAGATTTAATTGAATTTATCATGTGATTAAAACGCACAGCCCACGGGGACAATATGACATCAGTAATGTTTAACAAACGAAATATATACAATGTAAAAAATTAAAAAGAATAATTTGCTAAGTAAAAAAATTAATAATTATTAACTGTTTAACAAAAGTAGACGACTAATTACAAATGTCTTAATGATTTATTCGCACTGTTGGGAAAATAGCAAACCCGATTATTAAAAAAGAATAGGATAATCATCACCTTTAAGCACTCATTGGTTCTTCTTTAGCGTTAGAACATCTTTCCAATTCTTTTATCGCATTCTCATGACCGTTTTTTGCTGCTTTACGATACCATTTTTTAGCTAATTCCAAATTGATCTTAGTACCGATCCCGTTCTGATAACAATTTCCAAGATTATATTGTGCAATCGGACGTCCATTATCAGCCGCCTGTTGGTACCAATAAAACGCTTTTACCGGATCCTTAGCGGTTCCCAGTCCCGTACGATAACAATGGCCAAGGTTAACTTTTGCCGGTGCATACTCATTTTCAACAGCTTTCTTATACCATTGAAAAGCTTTCTCGCCATCTTTATTCGTTCCTTTTCCCTCCTCAAAACACTTCGCGAGGTTAAATTGAGCACTAACAAGACCCGCTTCTGCCGATTTTTGATACCAATAAAAAGCGTTGACTTGATTTCGAGCGGTACCCGAACCGAATTCATAACAGTAACCAACCGTGGCTTGAGCAAAGACTTCCCCAGCTTCCGCTGCTTTTTTGTACCAAAAGAATGCTTTTGATTTATCTTTTATTGTGCCGATTGCTTCATCGTAGAAATAACCAAGTCGACATTGTGCAATCACGTGTCCGCTTTCGGCAGCTTTCTGAGTCCAGTAAAATGCTTTGGTGTCGTCTTTTTCAGTGCCTAATTTGGATCGATAGCAGCAAGCGACAGCGAATTGTGCTGCTGTATTGCCTGCTTTAGCTGCTTTATCATATAAACGAAATGCGTGTGATGGATTTTTTTCGACGCCGACACCATTTTCATAACTAGAACGATTAAATTTACGTATTCGTTAAATAAAATCCATAAAGAAAGAAATCAATCAATCAATCAAATAGATTACCATTTTCCCAGTAAAAATTGTCCATAAGCATATTCATTATCAGCAGCGGTTTTATATTCATGCACAGATTTTCGTAAATTAACTTTAGCACCCAATGCACCCGTCTCATAGCAATAGCCTAATAAACATCGAAATTGTCGCTGATATCTGGGCCTATTCAAGTTTTCCAACATTTGCGATGGCTCAAGATTATTTCTTGTTTTCACATGTTCTCTTATTTCGTTTTTTATCTTCGCTAAATTGGTTCCACGGTCTATCGTCTGTAGAAACAGTTTTGCTAATTCGTTTAGCGGACCGTGTGTTTTGCTTTCGTTGTATAAAGAATACGACATTTTTTTTTGATTTTCTTCGTAGTAGAGAAATTTTGGCGGTTTGAGAAATTGTATTTATTATTATATTTTTAATTATTCGTTTCTATTGTTTATATAGCAATTTAATCCTGTATAATCAAACAATATTAGGAAAAACAACGGAAACGAAAATGAGTGGTTCCGGTCGAGAATTTATATATAGCGACAGCGATAGAATCCGATATGGTGATCTTACAACCATGTGGCAAAGTTGATCGGCAATAACGATAATAATAACGATAACGATAATAATAACGATAAGGAGTAACAGTAATTTAATTTTAACACAACGATTAATCTATACGTATCGGTATATCGTTATTATAGTGATAGTTACACATATTAATTATTTCTATTGTGTTCCTGCTTTGTTAATTTAGTTCATGTAGAGATGCACATACAATAAATATTGCATA
>CAJVPL010000123.1:0-42104 GCA_910591945.1 Ambispora gerdemannii
TGAATTATTTGAATTATTCAATATTTGTTAATTTTATAGTTTTTAATAAATAAGTTAAAAATGTAATATTAGTTAATAAAAAATATTAGATATAAATATAGCTGGTCTTATAGTTATAAAAAAGCAAGTTGTAACAATTAGCCCAACTAATGACTTAAATAAAATATCTTTAAATATCTATTACTTGACTGTCTTTATTAACTCTTATCTTATAAATAATTTAATTAATTACATGTAATTACATAATTATATTTATTGTGCACTGCTGAACATTCAACCAGATTGCTATAGAATATTAGTACTGTATTGCTATAGAACTGTTCATATACTAAGTAAATACAAAGAAAGATATTTATTAGTAATAGTGATATCCTATCTTAATGATAGAAAAAGACACATTTATTGTACAACTGGATTTTAATAGTAAACAAACGAAATTAATAATTAAACACAAACAGATAATTGGTTGAAGTCATGATTAATAATAATACCAAGAAGAACCTAAAATAATAAATTGTGTCAATGACAATTTACTTTAGACTTTTTAACTGAAAGGTGTTTATGACGATAAAATGATGTTTCTTGACAAAATAAAAGGTGACGAATGTAAGACTAAAATAATAATAAAACTAAACTAAAGATAAACTTAACCAAAAACTACTTAAAATTTCATTCAATTTAACATGTCAAACTCGACATTAATTCAAAAGAAACTCAAAACCAAAACTTAAAAACTTAAAACTAGAACTAAAGAATTTAAACTAAATTCAAAAGAACTTGATTTTTATTAATTATCAGTACTTGTATTTATACATATTTTTGTATTATAATGACACAGTATGACACAGTAATATGCAGTATGACATAGCATGATGCAGTTGCAGCACAGCATGTGGCACAATAAATCTATACTAATATTATGAAATTATTGATTCTCTTCTAAATTACATAAATTTTAACTACATTATAATTAATAATCTTGTTCTATATCTAAGTATCAATAGCAAAAATAGAAAATAGAAGCTAAACTAATATAGAAAATAATGAAATTTGTCAAGAAAATGATGTGATTAATATATTCAAATAAAGATAATAATGAAATAAATATAGAAAGATAAGTAATACGAAAAAGAAAAAGAAGAAAATAAAAAGAATTAGAATATTGTCAAACTAACTATATAATCCAAATATTATTATGACTAATTTTTATCATAACTGCATTCTCTATTCACATGTTCCTATATTAATTTATTGATGATATTGAATTAGTGACAATATAAATATTATACATCATATTTATTATCTAATATTAGCAAATAAGATCTTTTCTAGCTAATGTCCAATAAGATATGATTCAATAGTATTATAATATGAAATATTCAATAAAATATAAAATAATTAATATAATAAAAGTTCATATTATAACAATATGTAATATTACTTGTCAATCTGGATCAAATCAATCTAGATCGTATCTGAATTGATTCGATTCGAATTGCACTATCCGATTTTAGTGTTTCTCTCCAGTCATTTTGTAAAATCATTTTGTATAATCTGCAAATTTACATTTATTTGAATCAAATTGGATCCGGATTGCATTCTAATCCACTATCTTGCTTTAGCGCTCCCGGAATCTGGACATAACTAGTCGACAAAGCCACCACTTCATCACTTTGTTGGCCAAATGAAACTGTGAGAGTTACAAGCTGATATATGAGAGAAAACTAGGTCACTGGACATTTTTATGGGTGTGTGGAAAATTTATCTGCAAGAATCAAGTACATTGTAATCATTGATCCTGGTGTCTGAACTTTTTTCACATGGTATTCACTCACAATATTGGCGACAATGACATTAACCGTATTGTGCATCTCACTCTAGTGGTGCATGAGATAAACATGTCTAGAGAAAGGCAGCGCATTATTTTCTTATTATTGTATTGATATGTTGGGAAAAGACGCCTTGGTCTTTTCCGCCAATGCACTAAAGAATTCTTTATCATGGAGAAACTTTTCCCAAGCTTCTCGCTTAAGGAGATACATCCAAAATCTGGTGGATGAAGTACACAAAAAAGCTGCATTGTGGCTAGCTCGTACTTTTGATGTGATAGTATTATCAACATTTTGATAGCACCGGATGCTACGACGCCGACAAAGAAGACGACTTAGCAATAGGACGCATGCGAGGTTTAGGAAACGATTGGTATTTAAGATGGAGGACTTTAACAAGATTGTTGTAACATCTGTAAAACGTGCAGTCATTGTGGGTATATTAAGAGGAATTTGGGTGGAAATAGTTTAGGTGCAACGCGGACTTAAATGGCGCCCGGAGGATTTTCCTCTGGGAAAGCTATGATTGTAGTTAACGTTAACTATTTTTAGTTATAGTTGATCGATTCAATCCGTAGTAAATAGTTATATTTTCGTGTCAATAAAAAATAAATATAATGGCTATTTTTTAAATGATTTTTATAATCAAATAGATGTCATTTCATTCTCCATAACGATGCTACTCCAACTTGCGATATTCTTCCGAAATACAGGGGCGGAAATTTTGCCGGAAGGCGCTTTTTTGATATCTATATAAATATTCTACAACAAAACTATTTCCATATTCCCACTCTTTTTATCTTTGCCAAAATGGAAAGTCAGAATGTAATCGAGTCTACCGAAACCGTGGAAGAAATAGCGAGCTCAAAAAAAGAGATTGAAACGAATCAAGAAGTAATAGAAGAGAAGACAACAGCAGCAGCAGCAAAGGAAATCGAAACAGTTAGCAACATTCTCTCCTCCGACCTTGCCAGTGAAAAATCCAAGAACGCAACAAAGCTTGAGGCTGCAAAAACAGAAAAGGACAAAGGAAACGAGTACTTTAAGGCCGGCAGTATGGTTGAAGGTGTGAATTAATAATACTGGTTCAAAATTGTTCTCGACATTTCAATTAACTAAATTCTCTATCTTTGTTAGCTTTACGGCACTATCATCAAGTAATTAAATTATTAAGGAAATTCATATGAAGTATCAGAAACACTAAGTTTGGTTATATTTGTTTAGGCATTATTTCATATCAATGGTATACAAAACAACAAATCACATGCAATTTTTCGTAACGAACAACCCAAGGAAACTGAAAAAGACGAATTGCAAGAAGAGATTATAAAGACTCAGGCATTTATACATAGCAATATGGCTGGTAAGGTTTATCGTCATCTACAAGATCTCATCTAGTAATAATTTTTTATCTGAGATGAACTATCAATTTTGCCTTTTTTACCTTAGCCTGCCATATCAAACGTAATAATTCTTCACGTGCTATTGAATGCGCAAATAAGGTAGATTATAATCTTGAGGCAGCATTCATAAAACTTCTTAAGGGTCTACATGATATCTTTTTCTTCGTGAAATTAGGCTTTGAAACTTGATCCTGATAATGAAAAAGCCCGGTTTCGACGTGCTCAAGCTTATATTACCGATGGCAATACTGATGGTGCAGAGGCAGATCTAAAGAAACTGTCAAATCCTGATGGTATGTATTTGATTCGACAATCTTGAGCATAAATTAGAATTCATATATATTTTTTGTCTTTTCCTGATCCAAAAAAAAGATCCTATGATTAAGCGTGAATGGCAACGACTTAAGCTAAAGAACAAAGAAATGGATGCAAAACAACGAAAAGACTTGAGAGGAATGTTTGACCGCTTGAAGAAACAGGAAGAAAAGGAGGAAGCTGAATTACAGTCACAGACATCATTACCATCAGAAAATTTAGCGAACGAGCCAAAGATCAAAGAACTTGAGCCGGATGTTGACGAAAAAGAGCCAAAAATCCAAGAAATAATCTAATAAACAATACTCCCAAATTCCTTTGAAGAAAAAGGAGGTACAGAGACTGATAAAGAGAAGGTAAAAATTCTATTAACTAGTAATGTTTTTTCCGGCTTTTTTATTAATACTCTGGAACTTTCTATGCACGAATTATTAGAATATGGTGCATCAATGTCAATATTGTATTGATATATTTATTATGTATTTAGCCAAATGAGTCTATTATGTTCTTATTAATTTAGTTCGTCCATTAAAGATCATCTAACATGAATTATATATAATAAATATATAATAAAGATATTCTTTTTTTATTATTAGTACAAAATTATTAATTAATAAATATAAACAACAATAAGAAATTCCCGGCCTTATTGTTTTTCAAGGAGGTTACCTTCTCACATATTTTAACGTTCAAGCGAACGCAAGGTTCCGATTCCCAGAGTAATGACGATTTTGTTGACACTTTAAATTCTATATCAGCTTAACTGAGAATGATAAATCAACAACAGAATCATCCATAATACCTCTGAGGTAGCAAGATTCTAATTCCCATTTACATCCAACTCTTCGTCATCCGACTCGTGAATGTATTTCTTTCTCTGTTCCTTTTTTTTACGTTGTGGGGAGCTACTATTATAGGAATCTGTGACTGTTGATGAATCGTCTTCGTCAGAACTGGATGACATTGGATCATCTGATTTTTCACTTTTGGCCGGTTTTAAGAATAATGAAGCGTATCGTAATTTCTAATCAACAATTATTCAAGAATTTAGGGACAATAATAACAATACGATCAAAAAAGACAAAGTATTCTACCTTTTGCATGTATATACTTTATACAAAGTATTAAAAAGCAAGAAATTGTCAATTTTCAACAGGATACGCACCATCACTACCAAACTTTATTATCACATGATCACTCACCTTGATCTAGAAAACAATCGATCAGAATCAGGAACTTCAGACTTACGTTTTCGATCAGAAGAACTGCGCAAAAAGCTGTCAAACCCTTTTACTAAATTCCCCATATGATTAGTTTCTTCGAGGTAAATTGTTTCAGCGTAATAAACTTCTGCCTCATCTTCTTTCTTTCGGATCATTAACAAAGATTATTCGGATGATAGACGACTCTTTCAGTAAACGATGATTAAGTAAAGAGCTGAAGAGCAAGTAATACTTACTTACCAGTTGTTCGGACAATTCGTTTCCTTTTGCTTCGTAACTTGCAAGAAGCGCTTTGGCGGCTTCATATTCTGCAAGCGTCGGTGTCGATTTCTTTTTTTTTATAAAGAATTTTAAAAAAACAAACTATATATTTAATTGAAAATTATTAAGTCAATGTACCTTCGGTTCAGTAGGTTCAGGCATAGTAAGAAATAGGTACTCGATTGTTCAAAAGTATAATAGTAGAGTTGGATCAACTTTCTAAAATCTACAATTCAATTAATTAAATTTTAATTTAGTCCGATTGACCGATTGTTTTTCTGCCAAATGAAAATGAATAACGATAATTCACAATTTTGGGTAACGGTAATACATTAGCGTATGTTTTCATAATACACGAAACTACTATATATAAGATGCCACAATAAATTGGAATCGATAACTGATTGGTTGAAACATTTTACATCATCTGATCAAGAATCTGCCATTAGAACTTGACTCGACTCGAATTCAAAAGATTCGATCAATGTCGAATCGACTTAATTTTTTACGCGCGTTATCGTTATTTCGCCAAAATAAAACTGTTCAAAGAATATCCCTTTCCAATTCTTTTTTTACTCATACAATTGAAAGGAAATAAAAGATAAAACTACATTCGCTGCTGCTAAAACATATTTTTCTTAAAAGTATACGAATATAAAAATGGTGCTCCATCGTCGTATTCGAGACGAGGATGACGATGAAGACGAAGACTTGTCAAATGTCAATACTGGCGATAACATTAATACTAAAAATAACCTTTCAAATGCTACTAATGACAAAAACATCAACAACAAAAAGATAGACAAGAGTGACAGGACGCATGCAAAAAAAAATTATAATGATATTAATGGCCTAAATAATGACATTGCTCCACTTCCGCCTCGTAAAACATATGATTTAGCATCTCCAACAAAGATATCTTCTATCATATCGGCTTCTTCAAGAATCACAACGATTGGCGATAGGAATCCTGGTGCAGCAACAAAAAGTAAAGTTATCGTCGCGAATAAACGAAGGACTGCACCGAAAATAGATGATACTGAAAGGTTAGGATTGGATTTTTTCACGCGTCATTTTGAGATTATTTTCTATTAATTTTTTTAGAACTTTGAATTTGCATAAATTTTTACTTGAGAATGGAGTCTTATTGAATTTTGGAGATGACGATGTAAAGTTGATTTAGCCTCTACTTGCCTTTTTTAATAATATCTTCCATTATTTATTAATTTTATTTATAAAAAAATTTGAAATAGACTGAAAATCTACAGAATCTTGTAGAAAAGTTCTATAAACCCGCATTCAGCAACCACTATCCAGACGTGACTTATCGTGACGCGATAATACGTGTTGAAGATGTTTGCCATAAGAGACACATGCACGTATGTAATAGAGATTCGCGGGCAAAATTATTTTCATCTTATTCTAATCTTTTGAGTGATTGTTTTACAGGATAGACTTACCATCATACAAGAAGAATGGATGAAGGTCAATTTTAGTGATAAAGAAGATAACGATGACAATGATAAATCTGAAAAGAATTATGACGACGACGACGATGGTGAGAAGGAAGAAAATGATGGCAGACATTCTCCTCTTTCACAATTAAATGAACAACACAATCAAAGTGATGCCGAAAATAGCATTACTAATTATAATAGTAACAGCACCACTTCTAGTCCTACGAGAGCGATTGGAATTCATAAAGTTAAACGCAATAGTAAAAACAAAAATAACGATAAAATTAAGAAAAAGAGCAAATCCACCACCTCCCCCTCCAAAAGCAACAGCAAAAGCAACAAAAAAAATGATAGGAAGAACAAAAACGTTAACATTAATAACAACGACAATAGTAACATTAATAATAAAATCCACAATAACAATTATAATAATATGTCAGAAGACGAAGAAGATTTCCTGCGCTCAGTTGAAGAGGACCAAAGGATGATGCTCGTAGAAATCGAGGAAAATTTAATGGCAATGGATCAATCATGATTTAATAATAAATATTTAAATCGCGATATTATACGAATTTTTTGTATTTAAAATAACTAAAGATCTTTACTTCTGTTCACACATTATAATCATTATCACTATGCCCGTATAGAAAGTACCCTCCCCGTAAAAACTTAACCTTGAGCCATTTTTTTTAGTAATAAGAAACTGCACTGTGATCTCCACTTATCACAACAACAGAATCCCAACGGCACATTCTCGTATTTTCATATCATGGTGATGATATTAAAAAGTCCAAATAATTCCTTCTATTAACAAATTTCCTTATTATTCAATCAATCAGTACCCTCTCGAATCTGCCGCCCAAACTCCAACAAAAACGGGCCGACAGTATAACCATCCAACTTGTCAATCCCAATCAACTGATTGAAAACAGGTTTCAATGTTTCGTGTAACGTGTCGATTTTCTGCTTCAGTAATTCGTTGTCGTTTGATATTGTCTTTAGTAGGTTCTTTTTTTGATCTGCTCGACTTTTCAAGTCGTTGATTTCGCGTTGTAATTGGTCTTTTTCGTCTCTGAATTCGCGTTCGTATCCGAGAAGTCGTTTGTATTCTGATTCTTGTGCTGTATATTTTTTTTGTTTGTATTTTTTTGATTGCAATCCACTTTATTATATACAAGTAAAAATAATTATTAGTAATGTTGAATGGAACTACTTACCTTCATGAAATTCCTTGAATGTGTCCGAGAAAATCGGGAATGGTACAAATAATTTCTTTAGAGATAAGCTGTCTGGTATTGTAGTATTGTATTTGAAGAGGGAAGGACGCGACTAAATCAGTTTCTATATACTTATTTATTCAAAACCCGTAAATGACCAAAAAAATCTTTCGAAATACAAACCTGGTTCAAAAATTCCTGCTACAGAATTCCCATTACGCTATGGAATAAGAAATTTAGAAATCAACCCTATTTAAAACTTTCTGCATAGACACTAGCCAACGAAATTTTAGAAATTAATACCAACTTTAGGTGTTGCCTCACAAGATGTTTCGCCATTTCCTATTACCATTTGTGACGAATGTCCCACATTATGCGACGACACTGTTTTTCGCACTTTTGCTGGCATTTTACCTAATTGAAAAAGCAAACGTTAAAATAATATTTCAATTTCTTTAAGATTAAATAAAAATCATAATATTTTCGTACAAGGTACCTTTTCTTCCTCCTCGTCCATTAGTTGTGGGCGTAGCCTTTTTTCCATTGCCACGTTTACGTTTACCATGCGGTGCTGTAGTATACGAAGAATCTGAGGGGTCTATTTTTTAATTTGTAAAACAATTGCTTTAATTATTGTGCCGTAATATATGTGACAGGCTGCAAAGAAGACACAGGTCGAGTTTGTCATGTTTGTCATTATATCTATATTGAAGATGCTTTATTTACCATCGGACGAAGACGAAGACGAAGTGTCGCTATTGTCGTCGTCTTCTTCACCGTCAAGATTATTCGGCACAAATTCTCCGTCTGAATCGTCTTCGGAAGATCCAAAGTTTTCGTTTAGCCACTCTGCCATTCTTAAATTTCGAAGGTTACCAAGTTACAGAGGGAAATGCAATTCGCGAAATAGCCAAATATATTCATGGGGTGATGATTGATCACCCTTTTTTACTTTGTGCAACTTGAGATATTCATAATTTCGATTATTCGGACAAGGCTATGGGCGTACTCTTAAGCAGAAATACTATTTTTTTCTATTCTTTATCGTTATACTAAAATTAAATATAACGAGAGAAGGGGATATATTGAGCAAAGAAATAGGAAATTATTGTAGTTATTTTCAAATATTTTCAAATAAAATTTGAGATGATTTATCTCAAGATAATATTGTATTATGCATAGTGAATGATTTCATGTTAAATTATTTAGTCCTAGGTAGGTTTTACAAAAATAAATTATTCCGTCAACCAAAAGAAGTTAAACGTTGATTATCTGACATGAGGAAATAACGATAAATAAAGTCCAATCAACATATACATGATATTTTTGAAATCGAAAATTTCCAGGCCGAATTCAATTATACGAATAAATCGATATTTTTCTGTGACAAATATTATAATAATTACTATTTGATTATACGACAATAAAGATTAATTTTTTAACAACAAAAAATGAACCACCCACATTAACAATTCCATCAATAACTTTATCACTTATACCCGCATATCGTATACTACATATCTATTAAAGAATTCGCATTAATGTGACAATTCAATTATCCATCTCAATGAAAGAGACTCTTTACCTCACTTATAGGACCATTATCATTAATAAACTGCAGGATGACGTCAGCTCTTTTTTTCCCAACCCCTTTAAGTTTTAAAATTTCCCTTAAGTCACCAGAATTAACAATATTCAAAATCATTGTCTCGGTTAGTTTCTTTTTTTCGTCGTTTACTACAGCAGCCAAGTGTCTTGAATGATGATCTTTAGCTGAAACGTTTGAGTTGTTAATTGAAGGTTGACTCGACGATGAAGCAGGCACAGCTTCAGATGGAGTTGCTTTTTCGTCATCGTCCGAAACTTTTTGTTGTAATTGGTGTTGTTCGACTTCGTCGTACCTTTTTCGTTTTTTCAGTTTCAATACGTCGCCAGTACTTATCACATCCTTTATCGTAGCAATTTTATTGCCGAGTTTCTGATTATCGGGAATATACTGAAATGCTAATAGTAAAATCGGAATGAATAGCTAATATTGATCTATAATTTCGTCCATATTAATAGTAAACATAGATATACACATACCACTTTCGTAGTTGTGCAACGCCTCTCTCAACTCATTCTTCTGTTCGTGCGCCTTAGCGAGTGCAACCAACGCCCGCGCTGTTTTAGTTTTTGTCTCTGGCGTGAGCACATTTGCCAATCGTGACTCTTTTTGCAACTCCCTAAAAATAATGATATTCTTTCAATGTATAATCTATCTTATAAATATAAATATATACAATTAGAAAAGGTTTTGAACATACATTTTATATTCCAGAGATTCGATCCGCTTTTTTAGTTTCGCATCCTGTTTTCGAAATATTGGGCTAAAAAATAGTATGAATTTAATTAACTAAGTGAAATTTCGATTATTGTAAACAAAACAACAGATGGACATATGTGTGGTAAAATAATTACCTTAATATTTGTAACTTAAGTTTATTTTCAATTTCACTCAATTTCTCGTCCAACTTTGTTTCTATTTTTTCTTGTATTATTTTTGCCATCTCTGTTTCTGATAACGGCGGAGGTGGCAATTCATATGATGTTGTAGATGATGATAATGATAAATCTGGCATTTCAGGTATCATCTGTGGTGGTGTTGATGGTGTTGAATAATTATTATAATTACTCAAAGGATAAAATGTTGTTGTTGTTGCCGTGGGTATCACACCATAACTATATCTATCCATCCGCTCGAAAACAGAATTCGTTTTTTTCTTGTCAGTAGGGTCACTGAAACGTTGACGCTTAGCTTCCGGCAAATGATCATCATACTCGTTTACATTTGCCAGACGAGACGGGATCTCGAATTTGACTTTTAAAGGTTGTCGCGTACCTGATGGTTAGATTAACCAATCAATGGTAAAAATCTTATTATTTGAAACGCTTGCGTATTTTTTTTGCAGCAAAATCAAGATCTTTACTTGAGGTATAATGATTTAAATGTGGTTTATTTTCGATTTCTTTGGTACGCGACGCGAATTTTAGTGTGCTACATTAAAGAATTAAAGATTCTGAAATTAATAACATATAAACTAACGATTATACATGTGTCTTGTTAATACTTGCTTGTACGTATCAGCATAGAATGACTAAAAGTTTCCGACAATTAGCATTATTCAAAACAACTTTCAAAAACAAAAAAAAGAAAACTGCTAAGCTGTACCTGTCCCGGTGAGATATTAATTATCATCATGCTAATGTTTTCACCGCCTAGAGAATCCTAAAATCGATATAAAGATCAAAGTAATATTTAATAGAAATCGACATAAAATCAGAGCACAATTTCATAATATAAAACGAGCACTGCACATTTTACCTGCAGCAATCGTGTTAATTTTGAATCACGATACGGAATTCTCGACTTAGTTTACCAGATAAAAAATAAAATCAATTAATAGTTAGTTTATTATGATAAAACGATGTATGTATGCGCGTGAAAATATAAAATAGAACGGATAAATATAATACAATACTCACCAACCCCTGATTCAACGCCTCAACAACTTGATTCAGCGCAAGCAGGCTCTTATTTATCGCGCTACTTTCCGCGATACGTTCTTTACCATTTTCGGTTCTTCTATTATCCTCGGATCCGGCCAAATCGATTAAATGTAATTTACTGAACGTGGTATTTCTAGTTTCATTATTTGTACAGGAAATCTAATCGAAATGATTATAATAAATATGAATTTCACCAATAAATATACACGAATTATATTTTATAATTTTACATTTTGACAATCAAAACACACATACATATATACACATATCAGCATGAGAACGACTCGACATGATGTTTAATTTTGTAGCAGCAGTGGAACGGTTTCGACAGGCACATCTAAAGATTGGTTTAAAAATGGTACATAAAAACAGATAAACTAATAAATATGTTTTATATTCATATACCTAAAGATCTTTTTGAACTCGCCATACGTGTCGATTTTTTTCTGCGAAAATATACTCGTTAATGTTCGTAAACCTAAACTACAAATTTCAAGTAAAAAAAAAAAAGGAAAAAACCTCGGTGAGATTCGACAGATATATTTGATTATCAGATCCTTGCCGTATATTTAGGCCTCCAATCGGCGCCTATAATAGAAAAATAGCACATTATTACTATTCTTATAATTAAAGAATGAAATGAAGATCTACCGTTTCCCTAGACACCAATAAGTCATTGATCACTTCTTTATAAAGTTCGATGTACGAAAGACGCAATTCTAACGAGTATTTAAATTCACTTTTTATTTGGAATAGAGTTTGGATGGTTCTTGGTATTATTCCTGGATCTGTTTCTGCTCCCTGCATCGTGTACGTTTTACCCGAACCAGTCACCCCATACGCGAAGATAGTGGCGTTCTATTAGACAGAAAAGTTGGCAAATGTTTTATTAATTGATTTTACCTCAACAATATAAAGATGAATATTTTTCGATATTCCGAATAAATAAACGTTAAAAAAATACCTTGCCGTTAAGTACCGGCTCAAGTAAAGGCCTCACGTCATGCTCGAATATCTCAAGTTGACTTGCGTTCATGTCATAACACGAGTAAAAGCTGGAAAAATCACCCACACCAGTGTCAATGAAGTAACTCAAAGAGTGAATACCAAAGTTTATTAGTCTAAAAAGAGGTCCACCTATAGACAAAGTTTTCATTTGTCTTTCGTTTATTGGTAATCTTTATGCTGTTTTCCTCCACAACTACAGTATCATCATATAACTCTTCTGCCAGGAACGGTCTTACTCGACAAACAACCTTTATTTTTTGTGGTGATAGTTGTTTTTTTGCTCGTTTTTGGGTTGGGGAGTACATGGTTATTGAAGCTAAAAAATTCAAAGTTAGTATTTATTATTATGTTTTAATTATTACGCGTCGCGAAAATTTATGTCGATCATGAATTAATGAATGTTATGCATAATGCAGACAGATCTGATTAGATTTTACGTGTACACAAAAGATTTTTTGATAAGAATAAACATAGTGTGATAAATTCTTTACGCGCGTTCATTCATATTTTCTCAAAGGTTGGTAAGTAGCTTTGAAGTAGATTAATTATATTTCAATTATTGTTTATAGAGGAATTTTATGTTTATTGTATTTGTTATTTTGATTCGTATTATACTACTAACCAATTTATGGGTTGGGTGTATGCATAGGCAGTCTGTGCTTATTTAGAAAAATAATCATACAAAACTTTATCACATTCCAATGTTGTTTTGGTTTTTTATTAAGAAATCTTTTCAAACACATAAATTTATGCTTAAATCATCGTATAAGTGATTATTTCTTTGCTCACAATAATTCCCTGATTCTCGATTACAGAAAACAACAAAAACCAAATGGAAAGTTACACAACTAACAACAGCAGCAGCACAAGTTCAAAAAAAAAATGGCATCATTACCTTCCTTTACATCCTATTTTCAAACAAGACATACATATTGAAAATGATACAAAAAAAAGTGAGTGACTTGCGTGCAAATCGGAGTCGCAAGCTTTTACCGAAATCGTACTACAAAATAAAATTCATGCTGGATGATTTCATAATAATGATTGTTGTTTGATTGATGCATAGAATCATCGCTTAAAGTCATAGAGCGACTACGAGGAAAACGTTCATGTATCGTCACAGCCGCGAAACTACTTTTCGTTGCAGTAGGCAATCAAATCCGTGTTTTAAATATATCTGATTTTTATTACGCGTGGTTTAAAGCATGTGAAAATGGTGAGCTTGAACAGACGGAAGCGTGGATGCAGAATGCAAAGTATTTGGTACCATTATCAACAACTTTTATTCCGGGTTTCTTCTACTTTTTGAATTTCATATAATCTTATTTTCTCTGCAGACACTAAAAACTCCGGCCATCAATTTCCAAATTTACGCCCTTGTCATGAACTACGCCGAGAAAAGCAACTTTATAGCTGTAGTAGGTGTCTCGGAATTGGCCGTGATTAAATTGAAAGAAGATATTCCTAATTATTCTGAGATGTCTTGCACGTAAGGATTTCATTTATTTATTTAATCATTTATTTAATTAAATTAATTTCAATAATATCTTTAGTACACATTTAGTTGGTCCTTTTCATCATGTCATCGGAGGAAGCCCGATCTGCAAAGTATTATGGCATTCACTAAGCAGGAATGGATCTCATTTAATGGTATTGACTACAGACGGAAATTTAAGGTAGACAATTAAGATCATATTGATTGTATAAAATAATTCTTAAATGACTATATTAATAATATTATTAGAATGTACGATATCTTCACAAACTACAATGAACCTATACAAGTATTCCAAGTGGTCGAATCATCAAAAACGCGCAATGGGTATGGGTGTAACCTAGACGATGAACCCGAGGCAGCTTCTTTCTGTTTTGGACAAAGTGCCTCCAATATATGGGGTCCTTTTACCGTCTACATCCTGATGAAAAATTCTGATATATATTCATTTTGTCCGGTCACGCCTGACAAGATGTAAGATCTTCTGTACTATTTCTCGAAATCGGACAATTGATTATCTAGTATAAAAAGGACAACAGTATTTTTATAACTGAAACTTTGTCAAAATTTAGGACTTGCCAAGTATCCCATCTCCAAAAACTAGCCTCATTGATCTCTTCTAATTGCCAAAAAGTTATTCCCGGAATCAAAGGAAAAGAAAAGTACGGAGATATTTCATGGGTACATCAACGCCAATTAGAATGGATTTCTAAAATTACAAGCCAAATTCCTGAAGGTTGTGAGCCCGATAAAAAAGTGGATATTGATCTGACATCAAATATACATGGGCAACCACAACGTCAGGGACCTTATTTACTACAACCTTCCCCGATCGAATTGTCGTTAATGGACTGTCCGGATGCTAGTGATATACTATGTTTGAATACAAAGTATATGAATGTGTTTGTGCTAGTATTTGAGCATGGCAAAGTAGATATTTGTCTTGAAGATGATAAAGTTCAGGGATGCTGGAAAAATCCGGATTATTTAGTGAGCAATCGGTTTCTTAAACTTATCTCTCCTCTCCAAACTTTTTCAATTGATGAATCTATTTATGGGTTAATGTGCAGTGTTCACAGGAAAACCAATATCCAAGATTAATTGTTTATGAATGCATTGATCTTGGTCTGAGCAAACCCTTTCGTCAGAGAACAGTCTCATCTGTCAAGGACAAAACTATGTTGCTGGACCCGCCAAGTCTTTTACCAGATCTAAATTATCGAGACACATTTTACGTCTATCATGCGGCAGGTGCCCACGCGATAATAATTAGAAAATGGCTGGAAAAGATAAATAGGCTGTTGGGTGATGGTTTACACGATGATGATCTAGACGATGAAGATACGAGATCAGAAGTTCGGTGGCTTGCAACTACTAATCCAACGTAAGTTTAGTTGATTTTTTGTTTGATTGTATCATCTAATAATAAATTTACCTCAGTTTATTTCACTTCATAAACAGTACCACGCCTGATCCTATAATTGGTTTCTGCGTAATGAATCACTTGCTGCTGGGATTCTTTATGTTCATAGTTACAGCCGGTGGCCAAATGTGGAGTCACGAGCTAACAACTCGCAAATCAATAAAGCAAAAAAATTTGGAGGATGAAAACACATCCACCATCCGCCCCACCCCATCCAAATTACCAGCGTACGCGAAAACAACGATACCTGACTTTATCAACAAATATATTTCATATCAAGGATTACCTCGACAACCGTTTATTCTTCCTTCTGGTGGCAGATCAAGTCCATACAACTATCAAAATAGTGGAGCGACAGCGTCGCTCTATCAAAAGATTATTAAAGATTATAAGAAAGAGATATTCGAGATATTGGAAGGTGTTAAATATTTTCAAGAAAGGTGATTTATTAAGTTGCCATCTTTTGAATCTTATTCTATACTTTGTTAATTATTGACAAATGATTATAATCGCCACCAAGATGTATGTCCCACATGCAAGATGTTCAACGACAACACAATGACTTGCTCAAATATGAAAACGAATGTCAAGAAATAGATCATAAATTCAAACACATAACAATGGAGCGCCTCGATAAAATAAAAGATCGACAAGAGGAAATCACTAAACGAGTCAGCGCGTTATTCCAAGAACTGTGGTATGACCAGTTGTCGATTTACGATGATCTGGGGAAAAAGGATGTTCGGGAACTTGGCGAGATAAGTAAAGAGAACGAGGACGTGAAGTTGAAAGTTCAAAAAGTGAGTTTTGTTTTTTTTTTTAAGTTTCGTTTTTCGATGCTTTGGAGTGTTATTGGTTCAATAACTTATTTTTAAAAAAAGCTTGTAGCTCAAAACAATAGTCTATTAAACGATTACAAATTACTCTCATTCCCGCATCAAAAAAACGAAACATTTACAAGAAGCGCACGCATGCAACTCCAAAAAGCCGTTTCTGAAGAGTACGTGATTCAGATCATTTTTTTGCCTAACATAAATTGTAATTCTATCAGAGAACTAATTCACCAAATTAAAATTATTTATCCATAATTAGAACCAAACTCGTATCTGAGACCAAGGAGAGAATCGAGGAAATGAGCCAGCAGTTGTCCCAGTTGGTTATTTCGGGCGCTGGTGCTTTGAATATTTGATGATGATGATGATGATGATGGTATTGATTACTCTCCGAGCGTTCAACTTGCACAAGATCTCAATGGTTTGTTTTTATTGAAGAAAATGGATAAAAATGCAGTCAGTCAAAAATAACTAGTTTGCTTATCCTGAATTCTAATAAACAACTTGAAAAAGTCCAACCATTGAAATAACATAAATATTCACATTAATTAAAACACTCATGAACTATTTCCTAGACCAATAATAAACAATTATTATTATAAATTAAGTTAAAGGGGATCACAATTCTCTTGAAAGTGATGATATGGTGATTTCTAAACAGGCAACAGCTAAATGAATAATTTACACCAATATAGGGATAGTATCCCCGCTTGGTAAATATCAATTCAATAATTATTGTTTTGCCGCAGTCCCTTCGTCAGGTTTCTTTTCTATCGCTTTCTATTATTGTGAAGACATGCAAAGCCAATCAATATTATGATGATTATTATTATCAAAAGGTGAAAGATAAAACTAACCTGTTGTTTTTGTCTCATAATTTCCGCATCGCTGGATGCATCGTTTTATACGCGTAGTAATAGTAGATATGAGGGACAGAAAAAATCACGATAATAATAAATAGTAAAAGAAAAGGAAACATCAAAAAGTCTTTTGAGCCTCTATTAATGATTTTTATTAAACTCGCACTCCTCACCCCTTTTACTAGTTTATTAAGCTTCTCATACAAATCAGAAACTATCAGTATCAACATTGCCGCTCAAAGCACATAACCCAAGATAGATAGAAATAATACACTAAAAAAAGAAACTTCAAACCAGGAATTCATTTATAGTTCTACACACCTTTCAGCTCGCTTTTTAAAGGTAGTCCCGCCATCTTCCTTTTTCTTTTGTTGTTTAGCGTTTTTCTTTTGGTTTTTTTCGCGTGCTTTTTCTCTTTGATTGCCACCTATACAAGAAAGAATTCGGTAAGTAAAGTAACCCAAATGCCAGAAAAAAACGAAACAAACAGGCAAAGGTGTGAAATGATGGGTAATCGAATAAAAATTTACTTACGAGCCATTTCAAAGGCAAAAATAACAGAGTAAAAGGCGAACTTTAAATTATGTTGGTGTATTTAGCGTTAGAGCACTATATATGTTGTGCTATCATCATTGCATTTAAATTTAATAAAAAGGTCTAACGCTAATAGCGTTAACCTATCTTCCAAATGTTCATTTTAGGGAAACACCATTTCAGTCTCACAGTTCCTTTTAACCTATTTTCTCCTCAATAAGAACCGATTTGGAAACCAAAAAAAAAACTGAAAATTTCATACATCTAAATATATCAAATTGTAGCCAAAAACAAAGGCTACAACTTTACACATAACCACTTTTTATGTGTTATATTGATTGACTATTAATATAATATATCTTGTACCAATTTGTATTTAATTATAAATAAAATTCAAATTTGTAAAAAATATTTTAGTTGTATTTGATTTATTTCTTAATAGATAATATAAAAGTTTTTGAGTTCAATTGAATTTTAATTAAATTTCAAAATATTTTAAAATATTATTATCAAAGATGAATAATATATATATATTTGTATTTGATAAATCAAAAATCTTTTTAAAGATAAATGCTTAACTTATGAAATATAAGAAATTATAAGAATAATTTGTAGTTAATATTATCTTTGTAATTATGATTTCTAATAGATTAAAAAAGATAATATTAGTAGTGTTTCATTATGAGCTTATGGTTTTCTTGTAAAATACTCGATATTTGCAAGAAAAAAACAATATTATAACTTACCTTCATCAAATTTCTATATCAAATTCAGTAATCACATATTCTAGAATTGTATGCAAATAAATTATTTTTAATATATTGAGTTAATAAAATTATAAAAAGACAATTTTTACCTTTGTTAGTATCATTTGGAATACACTTGTAGAATCTTAATATTCAAAATAAATTTTAATTAATATCAATATGAAATGTCGATTATAACGATAAAATAAAAGTACCAGTATCATTTGGAATTGAAATTAATTTTTTAGTAAAATTCGACTGGTGTAAACTACATTTGCGTGGGTTTGTTGTTTTTGTCTATATTCATATAAATGCTTTTTTGCGATTTTATTCTCTCATCAAGTTCTTTTGATTCCTGCTTTTCTGATTTAAGACACTCAGTGATTTCTTTGTCTGTCTTAGGATATTCTAAAGAGCTATAGTACAGTTTGTTTGAAAGTAGATAGATCTGATAAAGTTTTCAAGTTCTTCAGCAGTTGGTCTATTTTCTGGAATGACTCCAATAATAAATTTGCACCATCCGGGAATATCATTTGGTATATAAGATATATGTCATGACTTTGCTCACCAAATGGTCGTTCGCCTGTTGCAACTTCGTACATAATTATCCCAAACCTGTAAATATCTGCTGCTTGTGTGTATGACTTTCCATTTAGCACCTCTGGACTCATATAAGGAACTATTCCAAATATTTCTTGATCAGATTTATTTAAGTTGGCCGGTCCAGTAAATCCAAAATCAGCAATTTGAGGAATATGATTTATTAATATATTTCCAGGGTGAAAGTCACGATGCACAAGTTTCTCTCTGTGAATCTTTTTCAGATCAGATCAGAGCTAATATAATATAAATATTTTAATTTTTGAGCCCAATTCATTCCTTGTAGTTAGAACCAATATATTTGCGTAAATCGCCATTTTTGCATAAGCCATTATCATCGAGTATTCGTTTGTAGCTGAATTTTTAGTTATTCCATAAGACCCGAAGGAGCCTGTTCTGCACTTTAGAGTAGTTCGAATCTATTTTTTGAAAAATTTGATCGTATTAGAAAAAAAGCAATTTGTTTACATTTTAGAAATTGCTTATTTTTATATACCTCGTTTATGAACTCGGATGTAATTTGTTCTGAATTGTGTAATGATTTCAACACAACTACTCTATGCCCATTACCTAATTTAAATTGGTTTAGTTTATGGTCCCACATATTACACGATGCTTTATAAACTGTTCCAAAACCACCTTTTGCAATATATTTAATATTGGTAAACCTTTCAAAAGGAATCCATTCAAAAGACCTTCTAATTCTCTATATTCTTTTACTAGATAGTCGATATCTTTATTTCCGCTAGATGATTTAGCTATAATCAAAACATTTCCCGCAGTACTCATTTTTTTAACAATCGTAATATTGATCACAATAATGAGTGTTGTGATCTGGACATTCATTGCAGTAATTCTGTACTCAACAATGCCAGCATTTACTACATTCATGAGTATTGCCCGAACACTTATCGCAGTCCTCATTGTTTTGGCACCGAGTACATTTACTACATTCGTGAGTATTGTGAACTGAACACTTTCTGCAGTAATCCATTTTACTATACCGACATTCACTACAATTGTGAGCCATGTTCAATGCGCTTTTTAAGTTAATGTGTATTCCAAATTATACGTCAGAACTCTGTGCTAGGTTTTATCGATCATGATACAGCAACCAATAAGAATGCGTTTCGCGCTTGTATCACACTGAAAAATAAGGGCACTCCCTAAATCTCTAGCTTGGAACACTAATTAAAAATGTCGGGGAGGAAATTTTACATATAACGATAACTGTGAAAGTGTTTATTAATACTAATTTATTTCGGGAAGGGTCTAATTTTCGGGGGATATCTTGATTTATTTATAAATTCACGAACTTAACTATAACTTTTACCATTTACGATTCAATACGTACTACCCGCTTACTAATCATGAATTTCGAGTCATATGACCCGAAAAATGCTAATTAAAAAATCGATTGATGTATGCCAAGACAGTGATGTCGATACCGAGAATGTTTTATCTTTATCATTATCATTATCATTATTAAAAACGAAATCATCAAATAAATAAGTGACTGACCTCACAATGTATAATCCTGCAAACCCAACAGGATCTTCCGAGGTCAATTTGTTAACTTCTCAGGTTAGCCAAAACGTAAAAGAGAGGCTGTGAGAGAGGAACATTTTGTTGTGGTGTTCTTACTGTAGTAACCTTACTAAAAAACTTAAGGGTGACTGTGGCAAAATGTGTGGGGTACAGAGTGATCCATTCATATTATGAAGAGTGACAATCACATTACCATCAAGCCTCTCTTTTTTTCCTTTTTATTTTACTATTCTATTCTATTGCCATCTGCCTATCTATCTGCCTTGTTGGTTGTTGAATAATGTCTCAGGAGAATAAAGGTCACCACCTCCACTACCAACACCCTTCTTTAGAAGAGAGCCCTTCGTTCGATAATGGCGACGACTTGTTGGAAGACGAGCAGGATAGAACTTTTAATCTTCCGCGGGGTCATGTCCCACAAGCGTATCTTGATTTTTCGAATACGGATGTGGCGAGCATGGATCAACATCTTCCATCGAGCAATATAGGATATAAACTTCTTATGAAGATGGGGTGGCAGGCTGGTCAGGGACTGGGAAAGTCTCAGCAAGGTTAGTTTGCATGCTGAGAATAAAACAATGCAAGAACATTTTTCGTTCATCAGTCCTCATCGAACTTTCACATATATTTCATAAAGGTCGGAGAGATCCGATAAAGATAGAAACGAAATCTGATAGTTTGGGTGTTGGCAAGCAAGAAGAAGAAGATTATTACCATGTGACTACTACTGCCAAACGCAAAGCTTTAGATAGCGAGAAGATTGCCGAGGAAACCGAGGTGGAACGTATGAAGCGAGAGGTTTACCATTATTTTTTTTCGGATTGAATATTATTTTAATCATAATGAAGCACAATCTGAGTTTTCTTTATTATCATTATTATCATCATCATCTAATAGAACAAAGTCATGAAGCAGGAATCGATTAAAAAAGAGTTAGAAACTATCAATTCAGCATTCTATTGCTCTTTATGCGATAAACAATACACGAAAATATCTGAATATGAGACACACTTAAGCTCATACGATCATAATCATCGAAAGGTAGATTTTTAACAAACCATTAGTCAAAATTGCTCTCAAAAAACACAATTGTTTAACCAAATACACTTACATGATACAGCGTTTCAAAGATATGAAAGATCTAAGTCGTTCCAGTAGAATGGATAAGAAACGTGAAAAAGAACGAAAGCGAGAGGAAAAAGAACTTGCCAGAATTCAACAAGCAGCTCTACAAAAGGCAGGAAACAAACAAGCAGCAAGTAGTAGTGGATCAAAAACCATAGAGACGACAAGCTCCAAAGTCGATTTTACTACGAAAGTGTCAAGTGAACATATTGGAAAATCTTCTGCTGACGATGGTGGCGGATGGAGCTCTTCGTTTAACACTGCAAGCTGGACAACTGTTTCATCTGCTTTTGTTCCGAAAGTCAAGAATGATGAAAAAGGTTCAGGTTTTTCAAAAGGCGGTGGTGGCTGGACCACGAGCGCATCATCAACAAATGACTCCACCACCGGTATTGGAGGAATCAATAATAGCTTAGCTTCTTCACGAATAACCGATGGAAACAGTTCGAGTATTCCTTTCAACTCGGTTATTGGAAATGGCGGCCGGAAGTTAGAATTATTGTCAAAATCCATAACCTTTAATAAAAGTAAAGGATATGCTTCGACCTCGATTAGTGGAAAGGGTAGTACACAAAGTTCGGGCGGATGGTTGTCTGTACCAACTTCAGAGATTGCCCAAGTGGAAAATAAAAATGCTGCAGAAAAAAAATCCACCGAAAAATTTACACCGATATCATCATCTTCTTCTTCGACTACATCATTCTCATTTTTAAACTCCTCGAGAGCGAGTTCATCTTCTGTTAAACAACAAAAAGTTCAAGAAACTGGCGATTCTAAGACTTCGGTATGTTTTATTTACTAATAATTTTATAAATCATTTTTATATACTAATTTGATTTTATAAAAGCAGAACACAAAACAATCTGCATTCAAATTTGGATTTAACAAAAAATAAATTTCTTTTTATTTCCTATGCAAACTTTGGCTATTTTTATTTTATTGTAATTTTAAAACAAATATTAAATTATCATAATCGGATATATTGCATCACTTAAATCATAGAACCAGGAAATTAATACCTTCGATATTTTATGTAATAAACCACCGACTATATATATCAGAATAAAGTTTTTGTTTTAAATTTGATTTTAATTTGATTTTAACAATAATGCATATACAATGGCTAACAGATTATGGAATCATGAGAAAATTTCTAAAAAAAATATTATTGTCATTTTAGTGATTTACACAAGATTTTTTAATTAGTAAAATTTTGATGTTTTTTATAAAAATTATCTATATACCAATTTTCAGCATTAATAATTGAAATATAAATATCTGAATTCAATGTATAAAAAAATAATTGAACTAAGTTATTAATTCTTTCAGAAACTTATATTTCAATTATTAACACTTTAATTTAGCTAAAAAATTGTAGTTTTATAAAGAACATTTTTATTAATGATTTTTATCTTGAGAAAAAATACAATCAAATCTTTCTATAATTATCATTAAAGTTATAATAGAGCACTCTGAATTATATTAAAATATATAGCTTATTTTAGCTGTTTACAATATAAATATATATTATTTATCTTTAAACATAATATTAATTCTTTTATTTATAATTTTAATTATATATTTTTTATATTATATACTTGAAAAATATAAAACTATATAAAATAATAACAAAAAATAATAATAATATAATCTATAAATATATATAAAGTAAAAGAAAATATTATAATAAAAAAGATTATTATAATAAAGTAATAATATATTAATAATTAGCAATTAGAATTATATAAAAATATTATCATTTAATTTATCATATTTAGATAAATTAAATAATAATATTTTAATCATTAATTATTGAAATATCACATTAAAAATTTTTATATATCAAATTTTTATTAATCTAAAAATAATATATGTAATAGAATTAATTATACAGTAATTGGTTAAACAAATTATTAAGTATTAATTAGTAATTAATTGGATGACTGTATTAATAAGATGCTATATTAATATTAAAATTACCAAATATGAAAATATAAAAATATGTATAATCTTAATATTCTATAATTAAAATCATGTAAAAATATTATTATTTAATTTTTTATATCTAGATAAATCAAATAGTAATATTTTTATATAATTTAATTATAAAATATTAAGATATCATCCTTGAAAATTATTATATGTCAAAATTTAATATAATTGATAAAGATCTAATATATGAATTAAAGATCTAATATATAATAATTTTCAAGATAATTTTTTAATATTCAACTATTGGAATTATATAAAAATATATACTAATATTTGTATTATTTGTAAAAAATTTTTCTGATTACAATTTTAACTTTGTCAAAATATCTTTTTTTACTTTATATTTTAATTATAAAAAATTAATCAACTTAATTTATAATTAAAAAAACTTTCTCCAATTAAATTTATATTATTATTTGTATTTTTATATAAAAATAAAAAATATTAATTAGTAAAATTAAAAACTTTTATAATAAATTTTAATATAAAAAATTTCTAAAAAAATCTTATCATTGTTATTTTAGAAAAATTAAGTGATTTATATAAATTTAATTAATAAAAATTTAATTTTGAATATGATTAAATCTCTCTATAATTATATATATTTATAATTATATTTTTTTATAATTATTTTATTTGCTTTTTCATTTATATATAAATATAATAAAAAATTATTCAATTCTGCCTTTTTAAGAATGATAACTAGAATTGTTAATGAAGCACTCTGAATTATATTAAAATATATAATTCATTCTAAAGTTATTTTAAAGTAAGTTTAAAAATCTTTTTTTAACAAAGATAAATATATTAATAACTTTAAAAATAATTTATAAATAAGTAAAAGTATTAATAATTTTATTTTATTAATTTAAATAATTATAACTTTGCAATTAAAATAAAAAATCAAATAATAATTATAACTTTATAATTAAAACAAAAATTATACTAGTTAATAAATAATTAAAAAAATAAAAAAATAATTAACTTAATTTATTTTTAATATTAAAATATATATCATATTTATAAATAAATTATTATTTATAAATTTATTAATTAAATTCTAAAATAAAATAATTATTAAAATACATTTCTAAAATATATATTAGATTGTATCAAATATATTACTAGATTATGTAATATAGTTAACTATAATTATTAATTAACTTAATTATACTATAACAAATAATTAAAAAATTAAAATAAAATAAATAAATAAATTTTTTGTTTATTATTATTCAGTTTTTGTAATTTTTTTCATTTTTGTATTAAAATATATTATATTTTTGTAGATAAGCAATAAATATAAAAATATCTGTATTATAAAATTTAAATTTATTTATATTGAATTAAAATGTGTAAATAAAATTTAATTTTTATTAAAAATAAAAAATATCAAAAAGTGAAATAAAAGCAAATAATATATTATAAATACTATAATTTTATTTATAATACTATTATATTTAATTTGGTCAATTTTTTAATATATTCTTATTCAAATTATATTCTTTTTTGTCTATTTTCTTTTTTTTAAGCTAAATAATTATAAAATTCAAATTCTCTTTTTTTTATTATTAAAAATAGGTAATCTTACTTAAAATCTTCTTTTTTTATTTTTTAATTAATTATATTTGAATTTGTATTTTTGTATCCCTTTTTATATGAGTTATTAAATTTAAATCATAATTAAAATTATAAAGAAAAGAAATTAATCAGAAAATAGAATTTAGCTTTGTTACTTTATAATGATCTTTAAATTTATTTAATATAGTTTATAATATTTGATCAAAATTTTGATAATCTGATTTAACTTCTTTAAAAAAAGAAGTAAATCTAGAAATATCAAAATTTTCAAATTCTTTATTCTTTTTCTTGCTAGATTCTCTAAAAAAATTATTAAAAAATTGTAAATTATATAATTAATTAACAAAATATAAAAAACTTATTTTCAATCAATAATCAGAATATTATTTAACATTTTCATTTAATATATAAAGTTTGATTTTGTGAAGCAAATTATATATATAACAATATATAGAAAGACTTATTCTTAGTAATATAACCTAAAAAAACAAACAAATATTACTGATTTTCATTTATTACTTGAAGTTTGACAAAGTAAAAAAAAATAGTATTTCTACTTATCAAGAGCTATATAAATATAAATCATGCAATCATTTGGTATTAATGATAAAACAAAATTAAATACTAAAATATGAAATTTTATTGAAACTGTTTTTTGATATGATATTTGATGAACAATTTATTAGATAATGAAAATTTTATATCTTATTGGACTATAATTATTAATATTTTTATTGGATAGCTATTTTTAATTAGTTATTATTTTATATTTTAGATATTATTGATTCTTAAATTCATGTTAATGACATTAATACTTGTTTTAATACTGATAACACTAGCAATACTTGTGTTAATGACAATAATGACATTAATACTTGTGTTAATACTAACAGCACTCACTAATAATGCTTATATTTAATTAAATTAATGACAACAATAAAACCAGTAATATTGTATAACATGTAATTTATAAGTTGGGATTATTCATCACTCATTTAAATAACAATTAATCTTGGTTCTTTTTAATTTGTTCAAGCTAAATTAGTAAATGCTTCCCAAACATGTCTTTGCGAAGTTGATTTTTTGCGGTTGAAGCACAATATGAGAGATCGTCTGATTTTGCTGATCGAATGATCGAACGTGTTTTACGCGAATAATAATATGTGACCATTTGAAGTTACTTTAACCTCTACATCGTATTAATTCAAAAACTTTTAACACCTAAAGAACAAATCACCTTTTCAACTACTCAAAACATGTCTAAACAACAAAAACCCACTTCAATTGATGTTCTCCGAAAAAATGCATTCACAATTTTGAATATGGAGAAGGTTTTAATTTTAATTTTGGATATTTTGTCAAGTATTTATCTAATTAATTTTGCATGTTCTTTAGGAGAGGCATATCAGGAATTCTGGCGGATTTGTTGATAATTACAAGGATATTTATCATAAATTGTTGAGTTTCAAGAGCACTTTTACAATGCATAAGTAAATAAAATTATTTTTAGTAATTTTTATATTGATTGATTTATAATTTTTGTTAGGTACCGAAATTTGCAGTTTTGTTTTATAATATAGGCCAAGACTGTACCTTGCAAAAGTAGACATAAAATGCTGTTTTGATTCAATCAACCAGGATCTACTTTTGAATATCTTGTCCAGAATACTTAAAAGCGTATGTATTTCATATATTAATTTTGTATTCTAAACAAGAAATTAATATCGTGCTATTGAATCATTTAGGAAAATTATAAGCTGATCAAATATACCAAATATATTACAGTTTCTGAAAAGCGTCTCACAAAATTCGAGAAAAAAGCGTATCCAGCTGGTAATTGCGAGTGTAACAAATTTTTTGTTTTAATATAAAATTCAATTTTGCTATTATTAGAGGAGATTCCTCAGTTTCCTGATATTGCAAGTACTTTGGCTGAATCTTCGAGAAATGCAGTGTTCCTGGATGGTGTTACTTATCAATCCAAAGAACGTCTAGAGGTATTACAATTTCTTGAAAATCATGTAAAGCAGAATATGATAAGGGTAAGCATAATTTTTAGTTTAATGCCGATAATTTCTGATATTTTAACTTG
This sequence comes from Ambispora gerdemannii, assembly GCA_910591945.1. Classification (NCBI taxonomy): domain Eukaryota; kingdom Fungi; phylum Glomeromycota; class Glomeromycetes; order Archaeosporales; family Ambisporaceae; genus Ambispora; species Ambispora gerdemannii. The sequence goes on from CAJVPL010000123.1 coordinate 27,092, forward strand.
TTTAGTTGAATTTCGGGTAAATTTCGGGTGATTAACTATTTTTTTTACCCTTGTTGATTTTAGGGGGGGGATATGTATCATCAGCATGAGGGAATACCTCAAGGATCGCTCATTTCCACTCTTTTATGTAACTTCTTTTTCGATGACCTTGAAGAAAGGAAAATGAGTTTTTTTAGTGGAAATGATGGGGTAATTTTATTCATGTAATTCTTAATAGAAGTGTCAATAATAAGCATGACTACGGTTTTAAATATAAATTTACTTAATATAACTAGTTGCTTTTGAGATGGGTGGATGATTTCCTTTATATTACTACGAAAAAAAATAAAGCAGTTCAGTTTTTAGACGTGATGTGTAAAGGTGAGTTTTATAAAATTCATCTTATTTATTTCTATTTTATTTATTAAAATCTCTATATAGCGTAATTTTTATTTGAAGGACATCCGGAGTATGGATGCTTTATCAACAAAGAAAAGACCCTGGCAAATTTTGACTACGACCAAGTCAATAAAAGTCAAGTGGAGATTCCCTGGTGCGGACTATTGATACATTCGAAAACATTGAATGTAAAATGTGACTATTCGAGTTACTTGCATTCAGCCCTTCGTGATCAAATAACAATAGAATTTTCACAAAATCAGGTATTGATTTTGAGGCAAAGACTAACAAAGTATGTAGCCATGATTTTTTGCTTTTTTCGATTTAAAAAACAATTTCTAATCACTCTGAATTTTTCCGTTAAAAAAAAAGCTGGTTAAGGCAAAATTGCTATGAGGTTTTCGTGAGTGTCAAGTTGAATTCGGTTTACACAGCGCGTCTAAACTTGTACCAAATTTTTTTAATGGCTGCTCTGCGATTTCGCGAGTATGTAGAGGAGTTGGCGTCGAAGAGAGTTAAAATGTCCCAGGAATTTTTAGCAAAATTGATTCGTGATGCGTTCTTGCACATGAATCAACTTATCACTCTGGAGAATCTTTTTGCATCAGCTTGGGAAAGACAAGTTAGTTGGCTAGGTCTCCACGCGTTCCGGAGGGTATTCATGGCTAGCAATAATACAAAATACAGGTACCTGATTGAGGATCTTGCCAAATTCATGATTTTGCTTAATTTGAGCGGTGGTTTAGAGAGATCACTTTGTTCTGTTACGGACCTGAATAATTCTTTGATATTCAAAGAAATATTGGGATTGTAATTCTTTTTTGGTTATGTTAGGGTTATTGTTATTATTACGTTGCCTTACTATTATTATTGTTATTATTATTATTATTATTAATTATTATTATTATTATTATTATTGTTATCATTGCCTTTTTACAGTATTTAACACTAACCGATATTTTTTTATAGCAGTTTAGTTTAAATTCAAATAAAGAATCTAACAATAATATGATTCGAACAATCTGCATTACCTCGTGAATTTTTATTTGCCATCTATCAAACATAATTGTGGTCAGAACTCTATTAAATTAATTCTAACTTTGTTGTGGTTGGTGGTTCATTATATTATTTGCGTAATTCAGTTTTTTCTGTATAACAACTGAACAGTCTTTTTTAACTTTGGAAGCAACAAGTCTCATCATTTCTCTCTCCTCATTCCTCGTTCCTCATTTGTTTACAATTTTCTTCTGGTTTTTTCTTTATTTATAATATCGTCTTATCGTTCGTTATTCTTTTCACGTATTAAATTAAAATGATAATAACATCGGTATCATGAGACTTTAATTATGAGGAAAAGGGATTCTTTTCATTGTTAGTATCACCGTCGTCGTTATCACGTTATCTTCCGTGTACGGGGAATTCCGTCGCTGTATTCAAAAGATGAAGACAACAACAAAGGGGACGAAGATAACGATGATAATGGTATTGATGATAGTTCGGACGAACGACAAATTTGCGACTTCGTATTATTTTTATAAAATATAAAAGTAAATTTTTATTATTAAATTATTAAGAAAAGTAAGACAAAGACAGAGAGACGTAATAAGCGTATGATACATATATATATACATTACTACTACATAAGTACGTATCATCAATTCTTTTGCTGTTTCTATCCCTGTACTTGCAAATCCTCATCATTAATCTTTTTTACTTATCGCACTTCCTCTACCACTCTTCTACTCGATAACTCATCAAATGATAGAATAGACATGTAAAATAATAGATAAATGTCCTTCCTTATTGCTATTATTTTTTGCCACCGCCACTTCTTCCCACCACAAGGATAGGAAAAAGGAATATCGATGTATACACAATTATATTAGAAAACAAGGGTCAACATAAAAAATAAAGAAAATATCGAAAATTTTTTTCGGCAAGTCGATAATATCTTCTTGTCTCTGGGAAACCTTGCAAAATGGGGTGTATATAAGAAAGCGTTCTTGTGTGTGCAAAGATATATGTGGATAAAAATAATTGGATAGAAAATGTTCAATATATATATTGAATGATATATAGTGGTAAGGCGACAACTATAAAATATTGATGAGTGAATCATCGATAGAGAATGCACAAGAGAAAAAGCTATTAATTATATAGAAAGCGCCCAGTCAGGAAAATTTTTCATTAATCCGCCATGTTCGTTATCCTTCGTCGTTCACCTTAATACCGGGAGGTTCGTGTCGTTGTCTATTGAAGAAATTCATTAGGTGAGAAAGATAAAATTTTATTCATCAATCATCGTCGAATCTTTTTTTTTTGTTTTAAAAAAAGGCTTACCATTTCATTACTTTCACTCGCACTACTCTCGTTTTCATTGCTCTCACTCTCACTTTCTTCACTCTCGCTTTCTTCGCTCTCACTGTCTTCACGTTCATCCTTCTCCAAACTCTCAAAACTCCATTGATGCCACTGTTCTCTAAAATCAGCATGTTGAATAAACTGAAACTGGTCCAGTTCAGGAAACGACACTTCCAACCACGGCACAACATCGGAACAAGGCATTATTTTTCTATTATTATACCAGAACTTTATAGGCTGAATTATTTTTTGCTTTGCCAACATAAATTCCCTATAATAAAATACATGTAATCGCTCAAGCACATTATGAAGAATAAGTCGACGTAATGTGTTTGCTTGAGATTTGAACGAGGGCATTACATGGTTTACAAGATCGGTTATTTCACAGTATCTAATTATTAGATTTTTAAGGTTTTTTTGGGATTCTATTAGTGTGGTGATGTTTTTCACCTCATAGCTGGAGAGATACCAGCTCGTTGGGGCTATTGGTTTGTTGCGACCTCTCCGGTGGAAAAAGGAAAAATCTATGTCTTCCTGTTGTCATTAGAACATTAATAATACGGCGGTAAGTAAATATATTTATCTCAAATTATATGAAAAAAACACGGTGGAAAATGAAAGAATATTCTGAATATACACGTTCTACACATCCACCCATACACACATCTGGAAGGAAAAAAACTCACCAAATCTTTGCACGCTATCGACAAGCAAAGAAGAACTCTATCCAAGTAAAACGGAGAATCCAAAATTACCTTTCTGACGCTAGAGAAAAATTCCGCGAATTCAGGTTCTGCAATTATCAAGTAATCTTCATCGTGTTCAACGCGTTCCCCACAACAATGCAGAGTATTAATAACCGTCGAATTGCGCATAAATATACGTAGTAGTATACGCGTCACTGCCGGAGTCAACAACTTAATTCGTTTCTTCAACGAAAGTTTGGTGAATTGTTGCTCATTATGCACGTTTACAAGTTTATTGTTGTAGAATCCTGAATTGTCATCGTCATAGTCAAGTAAATTGTCGTCGCTTGAATCTTCTGAACTCGGATATTCGTATCGTGATCTTCGTTGAACTCTACGTAGACACCACTCCTCCACTGAATGTAACATCAATGAGAAATCCAAATGGCGCAAATATGATGGATAATTGAAGCGTAGTTTATTATTAGTATTAGTGTTATCATCATTACTGAAGTTGTTGCTGTTGCTCTCTTCATTAGCATTATTATTATTATTATTATTATTATTATTATCGTCATGATCGGGATCGGGAAGGATAAAATCATGAGATAATAAATTCATCCGCTCCGTATCATTCAAACAATAAAAATATGCATCGATAAGTTTTGGATTGGGTGGTATCGGACTATAACTTTCCCGTAGTTGAAAAAAAGTTCTACGCCATAGAAGTGGAATAGCAACCTCACACCACTGACGGTTTACCAACGCACACGAGTGCAAATCTCGGCGTTCTCTCACCACATGTTTACGAGTCTTGCTTGGGTCTTTATCAAATTGACTAAATATTTCCTGTAGAATGTCACTAGATAGTTTCTCTATCGACATTTTTTTTCGTCGTTTGTTTCAGATTATTTTGATGTAAAAGTCAATTGAGACTTTTATTGTATATTCTACTGTAATTTTGTAATAGGGAACTGTTTTAGGATCTTGAATTTGCCACGCGACTTTTCAATTTCTAAGTTTTCCGGTTACGCGTGTGGTAAGGAAACTCTAAAAAGTAATACTTGTCAACAATATAAATTATAAATTGTTGAAAAAAAGTGCGAAAAAGGGTGGCTTGTAGATAAGACTTTTGAACACAGCCGACTGATTTTATTATGTACAAATTACGACAACAATATGTAATGCATCCATCTTTGTTGGCTTAAAGAAAAAAATCGGTAATCGGAGATTTTTTTGGCTCGCAGAATTTAAAATTGAATCAAGTAAAGCCAAACCAGTATTTAAAAAACCAACTTCTAGCGCTAGTAAAGTTCGATATATATATATATGGATTGAGAAGACAAATTAATTTTTCCAAATTTAGATAACTAAAAATTTCGTTTAAATTATTCATATTTAACAATCTAGACGTTTATTTAGGTTACTGAGAAATTAAGCTGCGTTGATATTTTCCAAGCATAAAATAAAATATATTTGTGACGGAAAGATTAACTTTTGTTGTATTGGAAAATACTGATAGTGCTATGAAACTTGGACATGAGAAATTTAATAGAGGGCAGTTTATAGGAATAGATTAATTGAGCCTTAATATTTTCAATTTAGGATCTACTGGCTCCTCGCGCAAGTTCGAATAGAATAACGTCAAAAAAAGAATTGGCAAAATCTACACAAGGATTTGATTTAACTGTCAAAGAAACCTAGTTCCCCAATTCTATTGCTGCAGTGGGAGATGTACTGAGTTGAGAAAAACAACTGGATTTAACGGGCACATCGATTTTATGCATATTTTCAATGAATAAAAAATTTCTGATTTCTTTACTAAAAAAACTGATGAAGAAAACTTTCCAGCAAATTTAGTGCACAGAAAATATTTTGATTGAAAAAAGATGATGTCAAGCTCTGGGTAGGAAGATAATACTTTTCCGATCAAAATATTTTCTGCACACCAAAATGATAATCATGTGTCAATTTTTTGGTTGCATCACTTCGTTCAATCACGATTAATAAGGTCATCAAAAAATCACTTGTTCGATGTATATATGTAATATGCAACTCAAATTAGTAAAAAAAACGGAATGAAATTCAAGTCCGCCTTTCTTTTCAAAAATTTAAATTACGATATTCACAAAATTCTCTATTCAAAATTTAAATTGCAACAATATCCACAACCCCCGAATTTCTTCAAAATAAACAAATTATTGATATCATCAATGGACACCACTAACAGTAAGAAAGATGAAAGCGATATTATTCACCAAGAATCTACGAAACAATTACCACCACATCATTTTACATTATCGCTTCTTGATATCATGCAAGTAAGTTGGATCAATTCAAAAATGCTGAAAACTAACAAATAATCATTCTGACGTCTATCTACAAAAAAAGTCACTCGTGCAAGCATGGGAAAAAGAACTCGCAACAATTGATCTTCCGCAAAATTCACTAAAAGTAGAAATCCATCACACCACCTTCCAAAAATACCTAGAAAAAAAACCGGCCGAATGTCTAGTATCACCGGCCAACAGTTTCGGACTAATGGACGGCGGACTTGACTACTTCATTTCAGAATACTACGGCGGCGTGAACTCGTTGATTCCGGTCGTACAATCAGCAGTACAAGAAGATTGGTGTGGCGAACAGAACGTAGGAACCTGTCTACTGGTGGATGTGGACGAATTAGCACAAAAAGTCAAGGATCGAAAAAATGTTCCACGGTATATCGCCCATTGTCCTACGATGCGGACACCGAAAAAATTATATGGCGATGATGATATTGTGTATCGATGTACTTGGGCGATTTTGACTTGTATTCGTAAGCATAATGCGACGCTGCGTCGACCGGAAGATAGGATTAATAATGTTATCTGTGCGGGATTTGGGTCTGGTGTCGGTGCTTTTCCGGTAGAAGGATGTGCTAAACAGATGGTGTTGGCTATTAAGCATTTTCTTGAGGCGCCGGTAAATGTCGATGGGAAAAAGAGTGATGATAAAGATCATGGATGGTTGTATGCGAGACGTATAGAAGATAGTGTGCAACGTTCACGTTTGTACGTGCATCAAAATTAGATTAGAATTATAAAAATGTGTTTTTGTGCATGACACAAAGATCTACTTAAATATAATCTACCTCTAAAAATACATTACAAATAAAAATGCAAAGAGTTACTCTAAAATTTCCTTCAGTAAATGATTGACCATACCCTCAGACAAATTATCATCATTATTGCCATTGTTGTCCGATGACTTTTCGTCGCCATCTACAGAAACCAGCAGCGTGTTAGGCCAATCTTTAAGGATTTTTTCCTCGGGTAATAATTTCCAATTAGGTGATGCTTGTTGGCGGAGCCAATTAAAGTCTTCTACTTTATCGTAGTGATTTATGTTTGACTCTAATTTTACTGCCTTTATTTGTTGATTGTTATTATTAAGTAGATTAATCGGAAATATATAGTAAATTATGAATAACTCACTTCAAACATCTTATCTAATCCATCAATTGAAAGTGTATATGGTGCGAATTGAATGTCATGACAATCTTCGATAATAGGATGACTAGTTACATGTAGGTAAATAGTCATTTTTTTCGATGTATGCATTCGAAACTTGATCAAAAAAATAAAATAATAATAATAATTCAAAAATGATATTCAAATCCAATAAATCTAATATTCTTTATAATTAGTTACCTGATGACAACCGACAACAAACACACATCGCTCACAATCGTGAATCAAAACGGAGCTTCCAACCGGACCCACAAGCATCACACTATTCTTCAACCCTCTAATATGTATGGCACCAATAGAGATTTTTTTACTCACTAAATTCACCACACAATTTGTTAGATCGGTGAGTTGAAAATCAATTCTCCTTGAGGAAACTGATGAAGATAAATATGAATTCACAGTTAAAAATGCCTTTTGTCGATTATGTAGTGTAATTATTTGTAGATTTGGATCATCGCGACTGTCTAAAGATGATGATGATGTGGTTGTTGTTGTTGTATTAGTTGTGGTGGCGGTGCTTTTTGATTCAGATTCCGTAGTTTTTAGTTGTTTTTTTGATTCATCGTTAGGAATGGAAGTCGCTACTTTTCGTGATTTGAAAGAGAATTTTTGTTTTGGGGCTAATCGTGCACGCTGCTTATTTAATTCATCGATCATTGATTTTATTTGCTATTATTATAAGAGAATAAATTAATTGAATAATATTCCGGAATAGTCATCGTCATCGTTTAGAACTGATAATTTCATCTTTAGATTTCCTTACCGAACTCAATTGTCGTTGGTCATACGACGGCAAGTAAATTGTAGCCTCCGTCAACTTTTTCTCGAGATTATTAATACGTTCGAGAATGTTGTCACATTGTTTGGCAATTATGGATGTGGTGGTAGTGTTGGAAAGTGATGCGATATCGTTGGTTATTGCTGAATTTTATGTATTAAATAAATATATATATATATGTTGTTCTCGCATAGAAAACTTCGAGAAAATAGATTCTCGCAAAAATAGTGCTAAAATGAATCTAACCTTCCCGTTCCACTTGAAACTTTTGCCAAAACCGTGCTGCCGCTTCTTTTGTATCCAACTTTAAATTCTCTTTCTCTTCTGTTTTTTCGTGTAGTGGAGTACTCATTGTTTTATTTTATAACTAAACAAAGCGGTGAACATAGATAACCTGATGAAAAAGATGGTTAAACGCGTTCGAAAGTGATTTTTTGGATCGGCTGAAATAGATTAGTTTTTTTTTTAACAAAATCATTAATTGATCAAACCCAAAAACAAAAAAAATGGCACTACGAAATTTCATGAAACGATCCATAGAAGCAATCAAAGATGAAGGGTTAAAAGGTTAAATTCTTTAAATTGATGAATTAATGCTAAAGATTAATTTATTAATTTAATCGATCAATAAATAAATTCACAACAGTCATGGGGCAAAACCCACTATTCTACTGGCAAAGAGAAATGATGATGTTGACTGCAAACACCCAAGAAGATATAAACGATTGGGTGATTGGATCTGATAAAGATTTTGGCGGTGAATAAAATAATAATCAACAGTAAACCCATCTGATTACTATATTTGAGTGTAAATGACCGATTGCTTTTAAAAGGAACTTCGGAAGTAAAATTCGAGTTAACACCAGAAGGATACGGTAAATTCCACGGAAACATTACAACACCAACATCATCACCCAGCACGAATATCAACAATATCCATAAATCACAACGTCCAAAATTTGGGTATGCGGGGATACGAACAAAAGTGATATTTTAATTATATCTAAATCTGAACTCTTTTCCTCTATATATCAACATATTAATCAAATAATTTGAAAAAAAAAGAAAAGTAAGTTCACACTCCTTGGCACTCCCGCATGGGACACCACACTATTTCGATACCTGACGATGCGACTTCGTGGTGATCGTCGCAAATACTACGTAAATTTACAAACGGATACACCGATACTTACTGATTTATGGCAGCATCGATTGTTTTTGAGACGGCCTGGCGAATGGGAAATTGTCATGGTAACATCTTTCGTGATTGTATTCATCTTTTTGGTATTTATCCACTTACTATTGAATGAAACTATCCAAAAATTATATAAGATCCCATTCGAAGACTTTATCTTAACAAACCACGGCGTAATACAAACACCACAAATATTAATGATGCGCGAACGCATCAACACTATTGGATTCTCGGTACTGGATCGAAAAACCGGTCCTTTCTCGTTGGAAATTGATTATATCAAGGCGATGAATACAGAGTTCTCGGAAGGTGATTATGATCGTTTGAGAAGGCCATCCGATGAGTATAATTTTAAGGAGCTGTGAATTGTTTATTTATATGTTGTTGCGGGGAATGGTGTTTTTGATGTTGTAATATATGCAAGATAAATGTGTGCTTTTTGATTTATTTATTATTAATAAATTACAAAATACACGATTTAAAAGGAAAAAAAAAATAGTTTACATTGCCCCGTCAAAAATAAACAATCAATCAATCAACCATTACTACCACTCTTAGTATTATTAAACTGAATACTGTATCCGCCACTCTCTTCATTCTTCACCATATTGAAATTGTCAGTCGACAATCCAATTTTACCCAACAACGTATTTCCCAAATCCTTAAACTTGCTAATCATTTCTTCCTTTTCGCGTTCTTGAGCTTGTGCGATTTTTTGGGGGAGTTGCGAGAGAGAAAATTTTATGGATTTCTGGGTGGGGTGTGGAAGTTGGTCAAATTCTTTTTTGTGGATTGTTAGTATTGTATTGTAATCTAATTTTTTTTTGGTATGGAAAAGGAAAAAGTCGATTTTTTGGTTAATCACAGAAATGGGGAAGACTATCAAGCAATTTAATATTTACCTTCTTGTGCACTAACTAGTGATGAATACGATCCTATTTTTTCGTTGATTTGTGCGCGTCTTAAGCGTACTTTGGTGTAGTTCGGGGAATCTTCCAATGCTGCGTTATATTCACCATTATTATTATAGATCAGATCTACATTTAATTCAAACATATTAATTCTCATATCAGCACACCTTTATTACAAGCATCCACAGCTCGACTATATTTCTCCTTTGAAACCAAAAAATGAAATCAATTTAATTGTGTGGACATCGAAATATAAGAAGTAATATTCATTAAATTTTAATTCAGTCAAGTCAAAAAAACCAACCAGTTTAAGTTCACAGGCTCCAATATTTCCCCAAAAAACTGCACGTTCCTCTTTGCACTCGACGGGACACGTGTCCAACGCCTTTTGATACTGCTCAATCGCATCCTCGTATCGATTACTGGCGAATAATTCGTTGCCGAGTGATTTTATGGTGTTTGCTTCTTGTATTAGATCTTTTATTTCTTGGGGGGTGAATTTTGGTGTGGTTTCATTTTCGTTGTTGTTTCTTTGCTCTTGTTCTTCTTCATTTGTTTCAATTTTATTCGGATTCGTGGATTCAGTGGGATTTCTGTTGTTGGTGTTTGTAATCTCATGTTCTTGTTCTTTTGTCGATGTGATATTTTTTTTCGTGTCTTTTAATAAAGAGAAAATTATGAGACAATAAGTAAAATATCATATTTATTACGGACTACAATTGAGGTTACTATTATTTCGGAATTAAAATTCCATCTTGCTTTGTTTAATTTGTTACTTTTACCTTTTGATTGCTGTTCTTGTTCAGACGGAATTTCTTCTATTTTGGCCATTTTATTTTTTATTTATGGAATTTAGCGAGTATGATAAAAAGAAAATAGTCTAGCCAAACAGGAATGCTGCTGTCAATGTAAATAAATAGAAGATCATTCGACTGTTTTGTGAACAATGGTTTATGCTTTTTGGCATCACTAATTCATCATTTACTTTCTATCACTATGTAATTAAAACTTTTACAATAAATACATTTTCGTCTATTTACGAGGACCAACATAATGATCAACAGGTTGAACCTTTTCATATTCTTTTTGTAGTTGAATTTGTTGTTCAAGTTCACGGATATTTTGTTTGAATTTTTCGGCTTTCTTATTATCATCAATATTATTGTTGTTGTGGTTGTTATTGTTATTATTTATATTAGCTTGTTGTTGTAGTAATAGTTCCGCTTCTTCTCGTGCGATATTTGCATGCATTGACTATGGATGAAATGTTATCAACATGTTAAAAATAATCTATCGAATTTCTAATATCTAATATCTAATATTTTATCATAAAAACATAGTATCACCTCTCTTTCTTTTACTTGTAAATAATGTACACCCCATACTATCGTCACTGATGCAGCTATCGAAGTGGCTAGCGTTATTTTTGCCGTTCGAGACATTTATAATAACGATAAATCGAGACGCGTAGGGACAAATAATATTTATGTGTACGAGATCACGTGCTAGATAATTCATAATTGTCAATGTTTTTCGTTTAATATTGTTCGGGGTCTCGTTATAAATGCCTTCCTGTACCGATATTCTTATTTAAATTCCATCTTAAAAATTCCAACAGGATAAACTAATTAATAAATATGGGAATTCTTGATGGAACGCGTCGTTTAGAAGAGCATCTTACCAACCCGGATAATCACTCAACTGACTCGTATATTGCTCAGGTAATATAAAAATATCTAAACAGATATCCAGCTAATGGTAATACAAGAGGAAGACAGAATTCGAAAAAAAGTGTAGAATAAATAATACAAATATCTTTATCAAGTATTATTATATCCAAAAAGCATATATGAATATTATCTACTACTTCTGGTTCAAATGCAGGAAAAACGCGACGCCCAATTTCGATAATAACAAAGAGGATGTGAATACGATTAATTGTTTATCTGTTTATTACATTGTAGTCGAAAACTGAATGTGACATTTATCTAATATACAAAAAATTGAAAGAAACTGGTAATATCGACGAGTAAGTTTAATAATACTCAGTTCTTTGATTGATTCCTGAACATTTAATTACGCGTTTTCTCGATTGGATTCACGTATATCCGAATTCTATAAATTTGCTTTGTTCGATCTTATAATCTATATATATGCACACAGAATAAAACTAGAACGAGAGAAACACGTCGAATTTTTAGGACGCGGGCTTATAAAACTCAGTAAAGGTTTCGTCTCATTGGACGCGAGTAAACCTTGGATTGCTTATTGGATCCTTCATTCGCTTGATTTACTTGGGGCTCCTATAACCGAAGATTTGATTGACAGGTATATATTTACGTTGAATATTTGCTATAGTTGATTAAAATAAAATATGTCTTTCCATTATTCCGCATATATTTATTTCCAAAAGAGGGATTTCGACTCTCTCTAAATATCAGAATCCAACTGGTGGATTCGGTGGCGGGTCAGGTCAAATTTCTCATGTGGCAGTCACTTATGCCGCTGTAAACGCTTTAGCTGTTCTCGGAACCCAAGAAGCTTATGATATAATTGATAGGTTAGTTTTGTTTTTCTTTATATATGTATGCTTATCATTAATTAAAAATTTTAATTTATCAAGGGAAAATCTTTATAAATGGCTGTTAAAGATAAAACAGCCAGACGGATCATTTATTATGAGCGAAGGTGGAGAAGTAGATGTGCGGTGAGGAAATTATGAATTTCCGTACTTTCGATTCTTCTATATAAGTTAAAAAATACATCTTTATTTGTAACTAGAGGTGCATATTGTGCATTATCTGTCGCTGTTCTGACAAATATTCTGACACCTGAATTAACTGCTGGAACTGCCGAATGGATAAAAAAGTAAGATCTTCTATAAGTTTAACTGCGCGTATAGTATGGTTTAAATGAGTAGAACTGAGGTTTATGTTGCTTCATTTCATGTTTTGATAGATGCCAAACTTTTGATGGTGGAATTGGAGGAGTTCCAGGAATCGAGGCACATGGAGGATACGCATTCTGTGCTCTAGCTGCAATGGAAATCATGAAAAAAACTAATTTACTTGATATTCCACGATTATTGGTAGTGTTATAATTTATTTGTATCAATAATCATTATTGATAGTTTATAATAATATGTATGAAAAATTTTAATATAGAAATGGGCAGTATCACTACAAATGTCGCTCGAAGGTGGATTTCAAGGGCGACCCAACAAATTGGTGGACGGTTGCTACTCTTTTTGGGTCGGTGGATTGTTTCCCTTGCTTGAAGACATATTGACAAGGAAACAATATGAAAGAAGGAATATAGCGGGCGAGGAAGAGCTTGCTAAATTTATTGGTATTTTTTTAATTTATGAGAAGTCAAATGATAATAACTATATGTGAAAATGAATTATTTGCTGACTGTCTGAATTTATCTTTTTCTGCTTTATTATATAGCTCAACCTTTATTTGATCGAGGTAAATATATTGAATATCCATTTATTATAGAAACTTAAAAGGAGTTTTACTGAATTCATTATCGCAACTTTTTATATAATAATGACAATAGAGTCACTCCAAGAATACATTTTAGTATCATGCCAATCGCCCAGCGGTGGACTAATGGACAAACCATATTTGCATCCCGACTTCTATCATACATGTTACTGTCTAAGTGGCCTATCATCCTCACAACATCACATAATCTATGATGATCCTGGTGTTGAGAATGATGATAACAATGATGAACCAACCAAGAGATTATCAGCTTTAGAAGAGTCGTTAATGTGGGTTGAAGAAGTTTTGGGAGAAAATGTTGTCGGATTGGCAGAAAATCTTTTGGTAAGCATTATATTTATAAAATTACTTTTATTCGTGATTTAATGATAACATTTTTCATCTCCATCCTCATTTTTTTATAGCGACCTACTCACCCTATACATAATATTTCCTTAAATAAAGCTCGTAGCATCATCAAATATTTCAAAGAAAAGGAGTTGTAATATGTCAATCCGTTTATTTATACTGCTGTGTACATCTTATTTATTGAAATTGTATTTTTTTCAAAATTTTTGAGTTTGATAATATAATGCCGAATCCTGATCTTTTATATTCGTTATTATTAGCAATAGCAATTGCAACTGCAACTGCATAAAGATATTCACCAAAGATAATTAACATAATTAATTATCAAAATCTTATCCATGAAGTCTTGATTTTATATATATTAATAGCAAGTTTAGTTATAATAATAGTTTTATATGTAATAATAACAAGTTTTTTTTTATTTATATATTATAAAACTATATGAAAAGAAAAAAGTTTTATATATATTTATTTTCTATTTCAAATTTATCAAATCTAAAAATTATATTATTGAAATTATTAAACTTATATAAATATTGTATGTATTTTATATATATTATAAATATATTTCATGTTGTAAGTTTTAAAGTTTTAATAGTTTTAATTATTATATTTTGAATAAAAAAATCCAAAATTTTAATATTTAATTTGTTTTAAAGTATTAAAAAATATTTAATATATCAAAAATAATATTTAAATATAAATAATCAATAATAAATAATTTAATAAAAAAATTTTTTTATTATTTAATATATTATTAAAAATAAATATATTATTATATTTATATTATAAAATTATTAATTTTACAATCTATTATTAACTATTATTATAAAGTTCTGATTTTTAATAACTCTCTGAATAATTCCATTTTTAATAAAGTTACTTAAATTTTGTGTGCTTTTTTTTGCAATATATATTGCTACCGTTTCTAGTTCTTACGTATGAGAATATTTAGAAATGGTTAACAGCAACTGTGTTCATGGCAGATTTTAAATAAGAGAGAAATATAAATGACGAAAGTGAATGGTTAACAATAAATTAACAAGAATACGAATGTTTTAAATGTGTTTAAATAATAAAACAATACTAAAATTAAATATATGTTATTAATCCAAGTTTGAAAGTATATTGATAAGATAAAAGACAATATGACAACAATTGAAAATAACAAAAGTAAACAAAGATAAAACAAAAGAAAACAAAAGAAAACAAAAGAAAAACAAAAGAAAAATAAAACACAAACAAACAAAAATAAAGTGAACAAAAGAAATAAACAAGAAAAGTGAAAAAGACAAGACAAAGTTAAAACCAGGATATAATCTTCTTAGTTTATTT
>CAJVPL010000124.1:0-41921 GCA_910591945.1 Ambispora gerdemannii
TATAATATATAATATATAATATATAATATATAATATATAATATATAATATATAATATATAATATATAATATATAATATATAATATATAATATATAATATATAATATATAATATATAATATATAATATATAATATATAATATATAATATATAATATATAATATATTATATTTATATAATATAGCAAATTTTAATTTAATAATTATTATTTTTATATTGTTACAATGAACTTATCAATATCTAATAGTATATTTATATTTGTTTCATTATATTATCATGTAAAATTATAAATCAGTAACTAATAAAATTTATTCTTAATTTGTTATTTTTTTATATATTAAATCAATATTTGTTATTAACCAATTGATTTTGTTATATAATTATCATGTGAAATTTATAAATTAATATTTATTAATAATTAATTGATTTTGTTATATAATTATCATGTGAAATTATAAATTAATATTTATTTTTGATTTTTTTATATATTAAATCAATATTTATTATTAATCAATTAATTTTGTTGCATAATTATTATGTAAAATTTATAAATTAATATTTATTATCAACTAATTAATTTTGTTATATAATTATTATATGAAATTATAAATTAGTAATCAATAAAATTTATTCTTGATTTTTTATTTTTTTATATATTAAATTAATATTTGTTATTAACTAATTGATTTTGTTATATAATTATTATGTGAAATTTATAAATCAATATTTATTATTAACTAATTAATTTTGTTATATAATTAGTATATAAAATTTATAAATTAATATTTATTATCAATTAATTAATCTTGTTATATTATTACTATTTTACTTGGATTTCAAATATATTATATTTTCTTATGTGCTCAACACATGTTTCAAGTCAGGTAAAAGAGATAAGATAAATAACTAAAGAGTGATGATATATATTCAATAAATTACTAGTCAGCTAAAAAGTGACTTAAGAAATCTTCTTATAATTTAATATGTATTTAATAATTATGACAATAATTTATAGACAAGTAAAATATTATAAATTCAATTTATTAAATCATTTTAACAATATAACATCACAATGTATGAGAGGACCAAACTATAAATATGACATTACAAACATGTAAAAGATTATCAACATAATATTACAACATGTAAAAGGCTATAAATATAATATTACAAACATAACAAAACTAAAATAAAACTTTAAAACTTAAATAATGAAATAATAAAAGGAATATTTAAATATTCTAAATGTGTTATTTTCAAAAGTGCATTATTATCAAAGAAGTTAATTTTTGAGCTAATAATATTTAAAACTTTTAACTAATTAACTAATTGATTTGTTAATTAATTAACTTATTAACTGAGTTATTGAATTATTGACTAATTTTTCTAAGTTAAAATACATGCTTCTTTTATATAAAATTGTTAAATCAAAACTATCAATAATATTCACAAGAAAATTGCTTATTCGCTTGTTTGCTTATTTGCTTGCTCACTTGTTCGCTTGCTTATTTGCTTGCTTAATCACTTATTTTGTAATTCAGTATAAATATAGATCATCTAGTGTAATCTAAATAAATAATTTGTAAATAATAATATAAATATGATACAAATAATAATATAAATAATAATATAAATAATAATGTAATATAAAATATAAATAAGAAGATCTTAACTAATTAAAATATAAATATGTGTTCTCAAAATTATCCAATAAGATTAAATAATATTTTTGATTAATAATTAATGTGAAATTCCATTATACAATAATATAATTATTATGTAAAATTTATAAATTAATATTTATTATTAATTATTTAATTTTGTTGCATATTATCATATAAAATTTAAATTTTGAATATGGAATATAAATTCTAAATTTTTTGTGAACTTAAATATCTTTATCAGTTTTTGTCCAATAATAATAAAATTTATATATTCAGAATTCTTAGATTATAAAAAATTTGATAATATAAAAATTTTTAAAATTTTAAATATTAATTAATAAGATATTATTATTTTTAATTGGTGAATTATAAATTTTGTATACAAAATATGAATTCTAAATTTTTTGTTATTCAACTTTAAACTTGAATATCTCTATTAGTTTTTGTTCAATAATAATAAAACTTATATTTTCAGAATTCTTAGATTATGAAAAATTCGATGATATAAAAATTTTTGAAATTTTAATTGTTAGTTGATGAAATATTGTTATTTTTAATTAGTAAATTATAAATTTTGTACATGGAATATGAATTTTAAATTTTTTGTTACTTAACTTTAAATTTAAATATTTATTAGTTTTTGTTCAATAACAATAAAACTTATATTTTCAGAATTCTTAAATTATAAAAAATTTGATAATATAAAAATTTTTAAAATTTTAATTGTTAGTTGATGAGATATTATTATTTTTAATTGGTAAATTATAAATTCATATACAGAATATGAATTCTGAATTTTTTGTTACTTAACTTAAACTTGAATATCTTTATTAATTTTTGTTTAATAATAATAAAACTTATATTTTTAGAGATTCACTAAAGCAAGATAGTATTATATGATATGTAATTCAATTCAGATTGTATAATGTGATTAAAATTATGTGAAAATTCATAATTGATTGAATCAAATAATGTGAATTATAATATATTATTTTAAGAGTATTAATTATTAGAGAATGCATATTAATGAAAAGAGATTATTATTATTTAATTATTAAATGTTAAAAATACATATTAATTAGAAGAAAGAAAGAAAAATAAATCACTTAAAAATATTTAACTATTTAATTAATTACTTTATTAATATTATTTCTCAATTAAATATAAAATTCTTTATATTGCTATTTTAAAAACTAAATCAATAATTTATCTAAACAAGTAATAAATACTTTAGTGACATTTATATTATCTTTATCCTCTATTGTCTAATATTTATCTCACATTCTTTCTATAAGTTTATCCACCTATAACTTACATATTTCTGTCTCTTGAATTTAAACAGATTCAGATATTTCAATTATCTTCTAATGCTTATATACTTTTCACAAATAATTATTAAAATTTCTTTCAAATATTAATTATTAGTAACTTATTATAACTGAATAAATACTCATGAAGAATATGTTGACAAGAAAGAAAATAGTGATAAAAAAATATACAATAACAATTTGATAATGTCAGATTTGATGACAGCTTTTTTTTGTAATCCTAATATTCATAGCAATAGTCTTATTTAAAATTAGCTTTTGGATTAGATAGAGAAATTTTTGAATTTTCTCAAGAATTTCATTATCAATATCGATTGCAGAGATTTATTTTTGACAAAAATTAAAAGTAGCTTTTTCTGAATTCAGCAACTTTTTATTATTGAGTTTAATGATTTTGTGACATATTCCTAATAAATCAAGAAGCAGTAATTTGGTAATAATGATGAAGAAAGATGTAATATAGTTACTAAATCAAGCTATAATCATAGTTAATAATAGCAATTAATAATACTTTCCAATTAAGTCATATTTTCTTGTGGTTAATCTTTTTAATTTATTGTGAAATAATTTCAATGAATTCATAAAAGTAACTTGAAGTAAGAGAGATGAATGTTAATGTGTTCAAATTGTTTATTTCTTCATGTTTTTTGAATAATTATATTAAATATAGTGAATAATATTTGGAATAGAATAAGTAATGATGATATTACAAATTACTTTCTTATAATTTATATTTATTCTCTTATACATAGCTAGAATTAATTTATTATGCATTACTGAATGATAAATATTATATAAATAGTATATAAAATAATGTCATAATTTTGTTTATTATGTATAATACTGGAAAAAATATTTGTGATGCTATTAATTTTTATATTATTATAATTATGAATATGTACTGAGAATGTCAACAAGATGTGAATTTTCGAATTATCTTCAATGTATTAATTATCATATTACTGTCTTCATTACTTATAAGAAAGTGTACACTCATATTTCAATAACTATAACTATCATAGACATACAAAGTAAATAAATATCAGAAGTATTTATTAGTGTTGTAAATGAAATTTACAAGTATAAGTCATCCATAGCATTATAATTTTTCCAATTATCAAGAATCTGTAAACAAAAATCTTTTAATAATTGTTAAGTAATATCAAAATCTTTAACTTTATAATTTTTGCTAACTAATAACTTAAAAGCATTTTGAATGTCAAGCTCTAAATTATGCTTGTTGATGAGATAAGCTATTAATAGCTCATATATTTTTTGTTGAATGTTAATGACTTCTATTTAGTGTAGATTTTGACCAATAATATCTAAATTATTCTTTTCTATGAGTTCTTTAATAATAATTATAATAATTGATAAAATATACAACTTTATTATTTCATTAATTACTATTTGTTTAATAATTTTAGATCATTTAGTCTTGTTATTATTTCAATTAGATGGCTATGATTAGGTGCATTTTTAAAATATTCAACATAAACTATTTGAATTGAAGTAATATGTATTATTTTTATTCTTATATTATATTTTCTAGAATTGAGCTTGCTCATCTTTTTTCACTTCTCAATGAGAATATCTTCTTTATATATACTCACAAATTCTTATAAAATTCTTTTTCTGAAACTTCAAATAATTTATTGATATTAAATATATTGAGATATTTTTTAATTATTGTTTGTATATCAGAGAGACTTGTTGCTTACATATCAGAGAAATTCATTATTTGCATATTAAAAAAATATAAAAATAACAAGTATAGTAAGTATATAAAGAAATAGTGAGTATATAGAAAAAAATAATGAGTAAAATATGAAAGTATAAAGAAATATAAGAGTATAGTAAAATGTAAAAGTATAGTGAAATATGAGAGTATAGTAAAATATGAGAGTATATAATATAGAGAAATGGTGAAAATATATAGAGAAATAATGAGAACATATAAAAAAATAGTAAGTGTATATATTAATGCATGTCTTAATAGTTATAAATATTATTATATCTTAATAACTTAATTAGTTCATATTTAATATAAAATCATAATTAGCTTGTATTTAACATAATAATCATAATTAGCTTTCTTTTCTCTCACTCCTTCTCTTTTTATCCTTTTAAAAAAAATAATATTGCTCTTAAATATGATAATATTTACAATAATATTTCTCATTTTGAAAAGTTTATTTTATTTTGCATGTAATATTATATGCAATCTAAATCAAATTAATATGAATTATATTTAAATCAATTCAATCTGAATTGCACTATTTTACTTTAATATTTTCTTATTTTTAGGTTATAGAGATCTCAATAATATAAAAATTTTTGAAATTTTAATTGTTGATTGATGATATATTATTATTTTTAATTAATGAATTATAAATTTTATACATGAAATATGAATTCTGAATTTTTATTACTCAACTTTAAACTTGAATATCTTTGTCAATTTTTGTTCAATAATAATAAAACTTATATTTTCAAATTTCTTAAATTATAAAGAATTTGATAATAAAATTTCTTTGTAATTTTAATTGTTGATTAATAAGATATTTTTATTTTTAATTGGTTGATTATGTGATAAAAAACAAATAATCTAATTGGATGTATAACTATTTCTAGATTTATATATTAATGTGAAATTTATTCCAGTTATTCTATATAAAAACTCTTACATATTAAATTTATAATCAAGTTTGGGATAAGAAAATTATGATATAGAGTTATTTCTATTTGTATGATATTGGATTTTTATGTTAAATCAATGAGATAATGAATAAAAAATTATATAAAAAAATTTGTTTGACAAATTAATGCAAATATTAAAATAATACAATTTAAATATTAATAATATTATTTTCCAACAGGACAATAACTCTAAGCATATGATGAATTTAATGAAATAATAGTTCATTGATAATAAAATTAATATTATAAATTGGTTATCACAATTTCCAGATCTTAACCCAATTTAATATCTATGACAGCAAGTTGACATTAAGTTGCATAATTTTCCTGATACAATTTCAGGATGGAACGACTTATAGAAAAAAATTAAAAAAGTATGAAAAGAGATTAATATACTATATTAATTGAATCAATATCAAGAAGGATTCAAAAGATAATAATAGTAAAAGAGAGCTATACAAAATATTAAATATTATTTAATATATTTAGTTTAGTTAAAAAATCAAAAATAAATTATGAAGTTTTAATTGTTTTAATAATTTAAAATTGTTTAATGAAAAAAGAACAAAAATAATATAATAGTTAATAGTTAAATTTTAATATTTTTTAAATTTTAAAATATTTTATTTAATAATCTATATTGTATTTATACTAATAAAAATTATGGCACATAATAAATCAAATCAATCACTGATTACTTTAATATCTTTAAATTTTTTAAAAATAATGTAATTTAAAGAATTTGATTTAAGTGTTGCATTCTTTTTGATTGCTACTGTATATTAGCACTCTTATTTATATATTTTGCTTTTATTATTTTTATTAATGATTATATTTAGTGATTAAGAAATTTTTTATTAATTTAAACTTTGAGCATTGATCTTTTTACTCATTTTAATTATATATAGATACCATTATACTAATTTTATTTTAATAATCAAAATGGATTTATATAAAATTGAGATCCAAGTAAAAAAATTGGAATCAATTTTTTCTTAAAAACTAAAAAAGATATTCATTTTTTTAAGGGAATATGAACTTTTGAAACCAAGTTCATTTAAATCTAATGATTCATTTTCAAAATACAATTATTCAAAGTTTCATTATAAAAATCCAATCGACAAATTTTTTACAATATCCAATTACAAATAATTGTTTTTCATCCAAATCCTTCCAATTCAAGAAAAGTGAGTGCACAGCCAGCCAACGCGAATAACAATAACAATAGCAGTATAAATTCAAAAAAGAAGCCATTGCACAGCCAACGCAATAATAATATAAAATTCAAGAAAAACGAAGTCATTCCACAATTCGAAAAAAGAAACAGATCAATAAATTAATATCTAATTAACTTGATTAGACATCTGGAACTTTACAAAATCGGAGTGATGAAAATAGTGACTTCGAAAATCGTATATCGCAACACGAAGAAAGTTTGATAAATATTAAAAGGTTGGTTTTAGGATAAGGGTCAGGATTGTTTTGCCGGGCTGATCAAAAATTTGCACCGGTAAATCGTATTGCTGGCACTTTCAGAAGATTGGACCGTCTAATTTTACCCGTTGTAAATTTATTAAACCCATTATAAACCATTCCATTTAACAAATAATAATTTGCTCACTATTTCAGGCGCCAAACAGGTTCTTTTAGAGGTAATTTGATTTCCTGCATTTATTCATGTTACATTCTAGATTAACAAATTTAGATTCTGGCTTAGATTGACCTAGCAAATGAACTCAACGCTGGAACTAACCGACGGGTTGACACGCACCACCGCGAGTAACTCTTCAGGTGGTGTTAGTACATCTTCAAAATATCCAACTGGTCCAGCAGCAAGACTTACAGTTGCTGCAGTTGCTGCAGCAACAGCAACAGGACCATCATACACACGGGTAGCTACGACCGCAACCCGGATATCCGACCCGCCCGTTGTACCTAACCCGGATCCAATCTCTACTCCTGAGAAAGACGATTTATTAGTCTTTCAAATGGGACGAAACGGAACAAAAAACTGCGATAATTAATTGTATGTCCAAAAGTGATTGAACATTATCGTTATGTTATTCTATTTGAACTTCATTTTTGGACAGTAATTTGCAGTTTCCCAGATTGTCGCCCATTTACTGATACTACCACCTTTTCCATCGGCATCTATTTTTCTGTATTGTCGATGCTAAGCTCATCAAATAATTTTAAATATCGTCCATGCACTGCAACTTCAATATTGTCGTTTGAAAGTCCCTACATTGGGACGAGTATATTGAAGTTTCTGAAATCTACGGTGTGTTTAGTATTTGTTAAGTTAAAGTCTGACTAAAAAGGCACTGAGGTTATAAATCACTATTATTATTTTCACACCTTAAACAATCCTTCACATCGGAGCGAAGGTTTTGGAAAAATTTTATTGAACACTTCGGTGTATATGCAAGCAATAACCTACGATATCAGTTACAACATGGATTTTGTTCTATGACAAATATTAATTTCATTACAATATATGTAAGGTCATAAATTTGGCATTATAAATTTTGATCAAAATTAAGTAGTAGTTACTAACGCTAACTGTGATTTTTCGAAGTTGTATATATATATACACACAAATATATATTATAATTTTTGCTGGCCGAACGCGAAGTCAATTCATCCTTAGAATGAATGGTTCTTTAGCCTTAATATGTGGCGCAGTGAAGTCACGAGAGCTAAAAGTTAAATGCCCCTTTGTAGTTGAAGTTTTTTAGTATTTTTTGCAAAATGAATAAAACAAGAATTTCTTAAGAACTTTATTGCTAAATTAATAGCCTTGAGGTTAAATCAAGGTTTAAATTTTTACAAATTGTGGGGAAGGAGTAAGGTACTTAGCGACTTGAATTGCCAGTTAAATTTCTTTCTTAATTAATGATTGTGCATATAATCGCATAGTGCATATAATTACGTGGTATAATACATTTAACCAACAGAACTATAAATTCAGTGTTTTAAGTTTATATGGAAAGCACCTGCCTAAATCCAACTTCAAAATTAACGTTAATGAATAATTGAAAAGATTTTTAATAGAATTTTAATTAACACTTTCTTTACAATTAGCAATAAAATTTGATTTTTTTAAATTGGTGCACTAATTAAAAATGTCGGTGAGGCAATCTTACATATAAGCTTAACTGACCCTTAAACAATTAACATTAACCGGGTGAGCATAATTTTTCGGGGTGTTCTTGGTAATTATAATGTGATTAAAGATATGAAAATAGAGAGGGCTTTTTAATTATATAAGATTATGCACGGTTTTAACTTCAAGTCATACAATAGAAATAGAACACGTGAACAATAATATATCGTTTTTTTAAGAAAAAATATATACAGATTGTGTTCTTTCAAAAACAAAATTCTTGCTAATAATAATTATACACCATGACAGAAATTAGATCATTAAATTAGTCAAACTTCACCAAAATCATTCCGTTATAAATATGGTAACAAACTGCGGATATACCAACTTGCATGCAATACTGTCGTCATCAAAATTCTTTGAGCTTAAGCCAGCACATATCATCAGCATAATATCATAGATTATTATTTTCTATCCTCCTAATACACACAAAAATACAAAAGGATTCAGCACGTATATTAAATCTCCAGTACGCAAAACAAAAATAAACATACCACCATTATTATATGATACCCATGCTTCGTTTTTATCTAAAGGTTTGAAAGGACGCATTAGTCATTTAATCAAATCAGGTAATACATAAGAAACATCAACAAGCTTATAATTGAAACCACAGTAATAACTTACCGGTGGATTAGTAATTACAGGATTATCTGGACATATTTATAGAATAAATTTAAAACATGGATAAATATAACACTACGCAGATTAACAATCACACTTGCTCACCTAACGCACTCGGTTGTAATGCAAATGCCGCCTCTTGGAATTCACCAACCATCGATCCTCTTGTCATCCAACCCAAACTTCCTATTATGTAATATAAGATATAATCAACGGTTTCTTCTATAATAATTCTCATATACACTTTAGTATATACCTCCTTGTTTTGCTTTATCTTCGCTATACAATTCAGCGACCTATATAACAATAATAATAAACGCATAAAATAAATAAACTGAAATTAATAATAACCAAAAAATAATAATAAATACCTTATCAAATCGCATGTTCTCGTTTATTATTTTTTCGAGTGCCTCTGTGATCTAAATGCAAAATGCTTCAAATTAGATTGTAATTATTGATTGTAATTATTGATTGTATTATTGATTGTAAATTCATTAATAATTACCTTTGAATGTTTTTCACATAGTATATGTCGAACCTACATCATTGAATTCGAATAATGAATGGATTTTCTTAACTAACAAAGAATTGGAATATTTATCCACAAACCTTTATTGAATTAGCTGCCTTCAATTTCCCACCTTTTCCAGACTTTTCTTCATCTAATTTTTTTTTATCAAGATTAACACGCGATGAACTTGCATTTTTGCTCTTTTCTTTAACGACTAGTAATAGACTTACCAACCGCAGTTGTAGTCCCTTTTTTTCCACTTTTTGAAGTTTTATTCGCATCCTTGTTCCCTTTAGTTGCCTTACTTCCGCTTTCTTTACCCCCGCTCGAACCACTTTTTTTGTCTTTTCCCATTTATTTCCGGCAAATGAGAATCTCTTCTGGTAAATGAGGTAAATGAGGTAAGTCATGATCTGCATGGTGTATCCTTAGATTGCATATCATTTTAATTTATTTAACTGGATAATCAATCATAATCCTTCATTTACTTTTTTCCTGTATGTCTTTTTTCAAGTTTGGTTTCAACCGTTCGCTTGCCCGAAATTTAAGTTTACAGACAAAGCAACAGGTACTCATATATTATAGCTTCTTTAGTCCATTTATGTGAAAGAGTAATAATGCAGTTGCTTTTCTACTACTATGCCTTGTGATGCTAGTCATATCAAGGTAGCAATATGGTACAAAGAAAGTTTTCAGCCGCCACTGCCTCAAAAGCAGCAACCGCAGCATCTCCTGCTCCAAAAAAACCAATCCCATATCCGGTTGATACTTCAGTCGGAC
Source organism: Ambispora gerdemannii (assembly GCA_910591945.1). Lineage (NCBI taxonomy): Eukaryota > Fungi > Glomeromycota > Glomeromycetes > Archaeosporales > Ambisporaceae > Ambispora > Ambispora gerdemannii. The sequence continues at coordinate 10,775 of CAJVPL010000124.1, forward strand.
CAATGTACCGTTATCAAAAAGCATTACCTCGTCTTCCGGTTCCTGTGCTAGCTGACACTCTCGACGTATACTTGAAATCAGTCCAGCCACTCGTAACCGAGGAACAATACGCAAATACGAAACAAGTCGTCGAAGAGTTCAAAAAACCTGGTGGAGTCGGAGAAGAGCTTCAAAAACGTTTGTTGGCAAGAGCCAGTGACCCTAAGGTCGTGAATTGGTTGGAAGATTGGTGGAATGATTTAGCCTATTTAGGATATAGGGATCCAGTGGTTGTGTACGTGAGTTACTTCTTTGCCTACAAAGATGATAAATTAAGAAAGGAACCGGCAAGTCGTGCTGCTTCAATTATTACTGCCGCTTTAGAGTTTCGAAAACTGGTTGTAAAGTAAGAAATTGTTGTATTTTGTTCTTATCAATTATTGGCTGTTTCGTTTGTTAATATAATTGATTATTCCTTTAGTGAACAGCTCGAACCTGAATACGCAAAGGGTCTTCCTATTTGTATGGACTCTTACAAATTCATGTTTCACGCTTGTAGATACCCAGCGAAACCATCGGATTACGAAAAAGTTTACGATCATAACACGTTTAACCATATAACGGTGATTCGAAACAACAAATTTTACATTTTGGAATTGGCAAAGGACGGTAAACAATTGTCTACTGCAGAACTCGAAAGGTATACCAATTATATTTATATATATGACGCGTCTCGAATTAAGACTAACGCGATTTTGTTATTGCTGTTGGTCTCTCTTCAAGTCAAATCCGTAAAATCTATGATTTGGCTGGTTATACTAAAGATCCTGCTCTAGGCGCGCTTACATCAGAAAATCGAGATACCTGGACCGAGGTGAATTTCATTTTCTCTTACTCTCTAGCGACGATCTTATCAACTGTAATAACATATATGGTTTATGCAGGCCCGTAAACTATTCATAGCTGCAGATCCAAAGAATGAAGAGTTATTGCACAAGATTGAAACTTCAGCCTTTGCAGTTTGTTTGGATGATACAAGCCCAATTACGCGAGAAGAAATTAGTCATGCTTGTTGGGTTGGAGACGGTCGAAATCGTTTCAACGATAAATCGCTTCAATTTATCGTTTTTGAGAATGGAAAGGCTGGTTTCATGGGCGAGGTTTTTATATATTTATATTTATATTTGCCTTAGTTACATTCCCTGGTAATATCTAGGATTTCTAACTCTCGTTACCTATCAAGCATTCTTCAATGGACGGTACACCCACATGCCGTCTAAATGACTATGTCTGCGATGTTATTGCCAAGAATAAAGTTGAGCATGGATCTGCGGATGTTCGATCTAATCTACCAACTCCGAACAAATTAGAATTCACCTTCAACAAACAAATCATCGACGACATTCGAAAAGCAGAAAAAAATTTTGATGACCTTGTTGCCAAGCACGATCTTCGCGTGCAAGCATACCAAGGTTATGGTAAGAATATCATAAAGAAACTTGGATTTTCACCGGATGCATATGTGCAAATGATTATACAATTGGCCTACTATAAGACTTATGGTTACAGCAAGGCTACGTATGAGAGTGCGCAGACAAGAAAATTCCAGCATGGAAGAACAGAAGTTTGTCGTTCTGTGTCGAATGATTCGGTGAAATGGGTTAAGGCGATGGAAGATCCTCATGTTTCGGTATGGGTAGAAATGATTAATTTTGAATCGTTTTACGTGCAAAGAATGAATTTAATCTTTCGCATTATTTAAGATTGAAGAAAAAGCCCGTTTGGGTAGAAAAGCAATTGAAGCTCATGTTAAATACATGAACGAAGCCGTAGAAGGGCGAGGTTGTGATCGCCATTTATTAGGTAAGTCATTATTATAGTTATAATTTTTTATCCACCCAAGTAACCGACGCAATCACTTTTTTGATACATAGGGCTTCGTCTCTCTCTCAAACCCGGCGAATCTAAGCCATCAATCTTCACTGATCCGACGTACGCGACATCCACCCACTGGTCACTATCGACCTCACAACTGTCATCCGAACACTTTGTCGGCTATGGTTGGGGTGAAGTAGTACCTGATGGCTATGGTATTGCATACATGGTCAATAACAATTTCCTCAACTTCAATATTGTATCGTTACGTTTACAGAATGATAAAATCTGGCATTACTTGAGTGAAGCTGCTGATGAAATGCGTGAAGTGTTTGAGTATGCACAGGCGAAGCGCGGTGAAGTGTCTCCTAAATTATGAATCTGTAACGGTGTGTATGTAGATTATAGATAATTGTAGGGTACTATTAGTGTGATGAGAGTATTGTTGACAATACTTTTTTGATCGGACAATCAATCTTTTTCGGAGATACAAGGATCATTTTCACATCTTCAGGACAAGCAAAGGCGTGATTTGAAAGAGGTTGTGACTATATGGAGGTCGAATTTCCTCTACTTCATAATAGCTGGAACTGGGGAAGATGTGATTGTAGAAAGGGTATGACTGTATAGGATGTGATTATATTGATATTTAGATTTAATAAAAATGTATTTCTATTCCAATGCTTCAACCTATAATATTTGCAGTTGTTTTAAAAATAGCCTCAATACATATGTATTATTTAAACGCGGCCTTGATGATATGACAAAATATGCATAGTAATGCTGGTCAGATTTTCATAAATTGTATGATCGAATTTCTTTTGCTTTCGTCGATGTCTTTGTTACGAAACCTGTATATATATATGCAAAATGGTTAATATGGTATAAAACTGGTCCAGGTCTACTGGAATTAGAATCGTTGGACTAAAATTGGACCGGACTATGTCCAGTGACCAACACTGGGTATAAATGATCGGCTATCGGTCCGATCAATGACAAGTCTTGATTTAACCATCTCCATCCCGAGTATAAGATGCGACCGAGAACGCGAGCTGCAACCTCTTCATTCATTTCAAACTTTTTTTCGTCCAAACTTTACGCTGGTAAGTATGAGATAACAATAACCAGTTAGCTAGTTAAAATATGAATATTAATATGATAGATCACATCAGTTGTTGGAGCTTCTAGTGTTCCCACAAAATACGGAAACAAGGTTTTAAAATGGTATGTATTTGTATATCCACCTGTAAATGTCGACATTCACCCTTGATAATCATTCAATATTGAAAAGGTACATTGCGAATAATCGCCCAGTGATACCTGTTAATCCTGTAAGCGCTCTTTGACTTATTAAATAATCCGACAAGGAGACCATAATCTAACTAGAATTTTTTTCTATTTCCCATCATAATCAGAGTGAAACCACGATCGAAAATCTACAATGCGTCCCAAATTTAAGCTCAATAACCCTTCTTGACGCGACAGACACGTCTGTTTCAGTTATCACACCGGGAAAAGTTACCAAACAGGTTTTGGAAGAGGCTGCAAAGGTAATCAATCAATCAATCAATCAATCAATCAATCATATACTGGTTATCAATCATAAATTGGTGTGACATCTCACGCGTCTTATCTGATAGTTAGGAATCAAACGCATTTGGTTACAACCGGGAGCAGAGTATCCGGATTGTGATGAGTTTGCTGAACATGCAGGAATCGATTTGATTTATGGAGGACCTTGTGTTTTGGTTGATGGGCCAAGGTTTATAGTTAACAGTGTAATTTAATTGTTTTAAATGCGCAATTAAGGGATTTAATTCTTATTAGCACTGTTGGTAAATAAGAAAACTTGCTTATTTCTGTCGACTATTTTTTCAATTTATTGTAATATAATGATAATTAGCAATCAATACATATATATTAATTATTGATTTTTACCCCTTTAAATATTAGCGAAAAATTATTTCATACTTATATATCAAATGAACCTTGCCTACTAGTGCTATTTTATTAAGCATTAACGCCAACAACCACCGACAACATGTCAGACATCGAACAAAGCCCAATTGGTTTGCCAGTGCTATGTTCAACGATCCATACACGATGAACATTATTTTTCAAGGCCATCTCCATGATCTGAACAAGAGGTGTTTCTTCATCGCACAAGATTGGTTTTCCTGGATGTCCGCGAACTTTACTAAGGAATTCGGTCACTTCCAGGAACCCATCTGCCAGATTATCAACGGTAATGAAACGGATGTCGGATGCAGAAAGATTGTCAATCAGTTTTATAGTACCAGCAGCATCTTTTTCTACGACCGCGATAGAAGATATATGATGAGCAGACTAGAAACAAGATCGGTATACGGATTAGTAGTAATGGTCAGATAATGAAGTAATAACAGAGAATAATATTTACCATGCTTCTAAGTGCACTAAAAGCGCTAACATCTTTCAGTACAGACAATGCAAAAGTGGATCTACCAGGAGTAATTGGTAAACGATGAGTTGGTTGATTGGGATCATCATTCTTTGTGAAGGTGATCCAAGCACGTTGCATAACTTGTTTCGCTGGTAACGTATCCAATTTTCCATGACGTCGTACAACATCGTTTCTTAAAAGGAAATTGATGGCATCCCATTGAGTGATAATTAATGCGTGTTTGATATCCGATTCGATTTGCTCTTTATCCTCCGCAAAGGACACTAAAATCCCATAGACATTTTCATTACCAGCTTCCATCGCCTAAAGATGCATTAATTTTTACATAAGATATCGTTACGTTACCACGAGCTAATCATTTCAAACAAATTACTCACACGAAGCGCAACAAATAAAGGATCGGTCACATGATAAACTCGAAACGGTCTATTAAGCACAACAGCAGCAATCACATCCTCCATTTTACACTCATAAAGCTTGGTCAATTCTTCCTTATACGACGGATCAATCTTGTAGAACTCGCGCAACATCATAAAGCGCATCACATCCACAACATTGATCATCGTCACGAATTTTCCTTTAATCGTATCGAAGATTGGCAAACTGATGATATTATGATTACGGAATTGTGCGAGCGCCAAGGAAATCGTGTCGGTGGTGCGCGCGTAGACTAGTGCTTGGATTTGCTCTTTGTCTGGTTGTGGAACTAACGCGCTCACTTGGAGTTTATGGAGTTCATCGAGTACTTTAGAGAATTCGATGAGATGAGGGGGTTCGACGTGTGGTTTTGTTGCTGAAGTGTCTTGTTTTGGTGCAGTCATGTTGCTTTTTTTACTTTCCGGGTGAAAATCAATAGTATTTTTTTTTACTATTTGTAATACCGGAAGACGTAACTTTCAGAAACATTCAAGTTTCTCTTACTAAAGTCATAGATTATCGTGGGAATTTTTGCGGCGTAAAACTGATATATTATTGGAAAAGTTGAATTTTCGCATGTTTGATTAACGAATCCATATTGTCTGTCAGTGCTGTCAACTGGACCATACTGGACATAGTCCACTGGACTTAGTAATTTATAAGTCCAGTAACTTCTGATTACTGGACATAGTAAAGTGACAACACTGACAGTCTATACTGTATACCGATTAGTTGAAAATTCCAATGGAAATTAAAAAAATCTCCATATGCTATATATTAATTTTTCTTCTCATTTGTTAATATATTCGACATTTTGAATTTTCCTAGCTTCAGACATTTCTTATCGTTGTCGTTCTACTGCATTTTGGCACTATTTTTCAAGAACAATATCTTTTTTCCTTAAAGTTTGCGTATATAATTCTTTGCAAACTTTTTTTGTTGTATAACTGCAAAAAAACGAGTAAGTTTTTGAAATGTGCATTTCATTTTGATTTACGAAACAACCAAATCACAAAAACTCGAAGTAGTCGAATCATTCTTATTGAGAATAAACAAAAACAGTCCACTTGGGCAATATCTCCTTGGTTATTTACTGCCTTAGATCCCCAATTTTCTTTTTTTTTACTAATTAACTAAGACCCGGGTGTCTTAGGCAGTAAATTACGGTACTCTGAAATCAATCATTTCCAGCTGTTTACAGTATTATTCTTTAGGATTTCTTTATGCTTGTGGCTTTAAGGTTTACGTTTATACCGGAAAGTTTTGTATATCGATATTTTGATTATAACAAGATTTTACGTACTATCGATATCGATATGACTGAACTAAACACAATCAGCCTCCCGTTAAACCGAATTTGGTTCTAGAAACAGTTATACATGTAATAACGGAGTTGACTGTGTACGTATTACGCACGCATTTATTGCAAAATACATGTACCAAATCAAAATGTCAATTTTATTTCGACGATTTCCCCTCATGCTAGTTCTCATTCATACGTTAATTCTCTCGTATCTTGGCTTCGCAAAAGACGTGAATATACACGTCTGGGATAAATTGTTGCATTTTTTTGGGTTTGCTATATTGACGTTTCTTGTACATTTTGTGTTAGATTGTGAAGATGAGAAGCTAGATGATAATGACAATTTTTGGACGTGGATAAAGAGGATCTTAATGAGTGCTGTTGGTTTTTGGTCGAGAAAAAAAAATTATGTTAATAATGAAGTTATGGTTAACGAGAATCAGACTGAGAATGTATTTCGGATTCAAGTCGAGGAAGAAGTTATCGATAGTCTAAGCGATATTAACCTTAACGAAATTAATCAAAATACAAATATTGAAAACGAAAATAGATGGAAAAAATATAATATCTATTTGACAATCGGTGTAATGGTCTTCCTGTCAATATTCAGCGAGGTTGTTCAAGGAATGTTGCCGGTATGTATTTCCATCGTACGTTTTTTGAACACGTAGCATGCATACCGATAAAATATATTTTTACATCATTCCATGCTTTAGTATAGAGAATTCGATTTGTACGATATTTTGGTAATCAAGTTTTATTTATTCCGTGTTTTTATTTTACTCTTGTAATTTCTTATTTACCTTATTTACCGTATTATTTTTTTTAATAAAAGGCAAATTTACTCGGTCTCATTTTTGGTCTATTGGCAGCCATTCTCTGTGAATCGCTATATAACTATTATTTGAGAAAGAAAAGTTCAGAAACTCACTCACTATTACATACTAGCAATAGGAATAGCTTAGTGTTAGATTCTGTTGTTAATTTACCATTGAATCATGATTATTATATCGAAGTATAAGAAACAGAAATATGTTTTGATCATTAGTTAGTTAGTTAGTTATTGAAAGTTTGTATATTAAAATTCTTGACAAAAATAAATATAAAACGATTCACTCACACGTCCAAATTATTATTCCCACTTCCAAAATACAGCTCAAATAATCTATCATCCATCATATGTATTCCTTCCCGTAAACCTAACTTATAGACGGCAAAACGTCTAGGCACACGCATACCAATCTTCATTGTAATTGCAACAATAAAGAGAAACGGAAAGAACAACACAAGAAATAGTGCCTTTTTTCTGGTGGTTGTGATTTTGTATGGCATAATTTTTGTGGCGAGGTATGTTTGATAGTTGACGTCTATGTTATGCTCGGTGCACCTTCTTTTAATATGTTGTGGTATCTGGAAAGAGAGGAAAGGAAAATTTAATTAACATCGAATGGTATTTATTTATTTGCATTGAGAATACCTTTCAGAAATCTGTAAACGATAATTTTCTCTCACACATTCGACATCAATATCTTTATATCCAAACGGAACATCATCCCATCCCCATCCACCTTCACTTATTACAAGCATTTGAGTTTCTTAGTGATTTTATAAAGTACACCTTGGAGCATAGGAGGCAACGAACCCATGGGCTTTGTTTCGTCCCATTCAAACGGTACACCTGTATTACAACGACGATGCACTTCCCAGGCGTATTCTTGTGTTATTATTGGCTGCCATCAGTTGACAGTGGTGGGGAGAAACGGAGTATATTTGCGTAGGTGGGTTCCACGTAAGGATCTGCTTCATAGTCGAATGATAGAAAATAGTTGGGCACGCGGCATGCACGCGCGAGTTTGGGCTTTATGCCTCGTCTTCAGACGAATATTTCTTTGTTCATGTTGCTTCCGTATGCTTTTGATTTTAATTGGAATAATTAAAATTCATTAATTTAGAAAAATTTAATCACCTAAAATTACCTAAATACCACAAGTAGTTTTCATCTTCATCTTCTTCAGGATTATTTTGAATTACGTGGCTTTCATTTAAGCCAGATATCTCGTTGGTGGTTGTAAGCTGTGATTCAAATTAAAAGACAAATTTTCGTGAAATCAAATACTAATAATTCTAATAACAATAACAAGCATTAAAACTACACAGGAAATAAAATATAACTTTAATAAAAAATGAGTTAGAAAACAATAAAAATTCGTGTTTATATAGAACAATTAAAATCAACTTTCTCTTAATATATTTATTGTTTCCCTATAAATGTATTTGCCCAGTTTATGGAGCGCAAAAACGTGATTTCTATTCATTTTGTTCACTAAAGCAATAAAAAACAGTGGTTAATTTAATACACCAATGCTATTCGAATGAGCACGGGCCGACTTGTTTCCCAGACACAGACGGATAACAGTAATGAAAATAATCAAAATACAAATGGGTGGAAAAATATTCAATGAGGTTGTTCAAGGGATGTTGCTGGTATTACTATCACGTATAGAGAATTTGATTTGTACGATAAGGTTTTTTATTTAATTTAATTCTTGTAATTTCTTTTTATTCAACATATTATTTTTTTCAAGAAAAGGCAAATTTATTGGGTCTCTATTGGCTGCCATTCCCAGATACATGTAACTATTATTTGAGAGGGAGGAATTCAGAAAATCACATACTAGCAATAGGAATAGTTTTGAGTCTGTCGCTAATTACCGTTGAATTGTGATGATTATATTGAAGTATACCACAGAAAGTAATAGCGATAGTGGAAAAAAATTTTAGGCCGTCTCCTGAAAAAGATTTGTGTGAAAAAATACATCCCGATCTGGGAAATCAATTTGATTAAGTCAACGAGTCTTCGCCCATTAAAGAAAAGATGCCCGGCTTAAAGAATTGTATTAGAATTATATATTAATTTATAAATAAAAACTGTGAAGAGCAATTGAAATAATATTACTAGCGATAGTACATGTACTTGTAATATTTTTAACATGTCAAATGGTATTCAAGCATGCGTTTACATGGAAGGAAAATACATTATGATGCCCTACTCAGAGGCATTCCAGAAATAATTTTTTTGTGTGGTTGTTCTTTAAAAATTGCTCTTTCTTTAAAAACTAACTGCCACTACTTTCCATGGAAACGCTAACGCTAGATTTTGATTATTAGTTGGAATCTTGCATATAAAAAATTTTTTAACAAAAATAAAAACAATGTACTCACACATCCAAGTTATTATTCCCACTTCCAAAATACGGCTCAAACAATCTATCATGCACCATATGTATTCCTTCCCGTAAATATAACATATAGACAGCAAACCATCTAGGCACACGCATACCAAGCTTCATTGTAATTGCAACAAACATCTTAGCAATCAAGAGAAGCGGAAAGAACAACACAAGAAATAGCACCTTTCCAATTTTTTTTCTGGTGGTTGTAATTTTGTATGGCATAATTTTTGTGGCGAGGTATGTTTGATAGTTGACGTCCATGTTATGTTCGCGTGCACCTTCTTTTAATATGTTATGGTATCTGGAAAGAGAGGAAAGGAAACTTAATTAACATCGAATGGTATTTATTTATTTGCATTAAGTATACCTTTCAGAAATCTGTAAATCATTTGAAACACATTCTGGCTTCACAATCAATGTTTTTGCGATAATTTTCTCTCTATCATACGTCATACATTCGACATCAATATCTTTATATCCAACTAGAACATCATCCCATCCCCATCCACCTTCATTTATTACAATCCTTTGATATTGTTTCTTAGTGATTTTATAAAGTACACCTTGGAGCATAGGAGGCAACGAATCCATGGGATTTGTTTCGTCCCATTCAAACGGTACACCTGTATTACAACGACGATGCACTTCCCAGGCGTATTCTTGTGTTATTATTGGGTGGCTGCCATCAGTTGGCAGTGGTGGGGAGAAACGGAGTATATTTGCGAAGGTGGGTTCCATGTAAGGATTTACTTCATAGTCGAATGATAGAAAATAGTTGGGCACGTGGCATGCACGCGCGAGTTTGGGCTTTATGCCTCGTCTTCCGACGAATATTTCTTTGTTCATGTCACTTCCGTATGCTTTTGATTTTAATGAGAATAATTAAAATTCATTATTAATTTAAAAAAATTTAATCACCTAAAATTACCTAAATACCACAAGTAGTTTTCATCTTCATCTTCTTCAGGATTATTTTGAATTACGTGGCTTTCATTTAAGCTAGCTATCTCGTCATTGCCTATGTAAGTTATTATAGAGCCGTATGAAGTGCTCTTATCTTCATTATCGGATGTAGAGGTATTGGTGGTTGTAACTAGTGGAGTGTTTTCTGTTGTTGGTTCCATTATCTAATAGCTGCGATTCAAATTAAAAGACAAATTTTCGTGAAATCAAATACTAATATTTCTAATAACAATAATAAGCATTAAAAATACACAGGAAATCAAATATAACTTAATACATGTAAAAATAAGTTAGAAAACAATAAAAATTCGTGTTTATATAGAACAATTAAAATCAAGTTTATCCTAATACATGTACATGTATTGTTTCCCTATCGCTATAGATGCATTTGCCCCAATTTATGGAGCGCAAAAACGTGATTGCACAGAATTTCTATCCATTTTGTTCACTAGAGCAATAAAAACAGTGGTTAATTTAATACACCAATGCTATTCGAACGAGCACGGGCCGACTTGCTTCCCAGACACAGACGGATAACAGTAATGAAAATAATTAAAATACAAATAGGTGGAAAAATATATCTATTTGACAATCGCTGGTCTTCCTGTCAATATTCAATGAGGTTGTTCAAGGGATGTTGCTGGTATAACTATCATGTATAGAAAATTTGATTTGTACAATATTTTTGTAATAAGATTTTATTTAATTTGTTCTTGTAATCTCTTTTTGTTCAACATATTATTTCTTTTAAGAAAAGGCAAATTTATTTGAAAAAGTGGAATTCAGAAAATCACTCACTATTATATACTAACAATAGGAATAACTTCGAGTCTGTTGCTAATTTATTGTTGAATTGTGACGATTATATTGAAGTATACCACAGAAAGTAATAGCGGAAAAAATTTTAGGCCTCCTTCTAAAAAAGATTTGTGTGAAAGAATACATCACGATCTGGGGAATCAATTTGACTAAGTCAACGAATCTTCGCCCATTAAAGAAAAGATGCCGGCTTAAAGAATTGTATTAGAATTATATATTAATTTATAAATAAAACTGTGAAGAGCAAATTGAAATAATATTACTATTGATAGTACTTGTAATATTTTTAACATGTCAAATCCATAGGCAGACTTTCGTAAATCAATTGCCCGGGTAACTTATTTATATACTTTAAAGTACTTTTTGATGAGAACGTCACATTTCACTAATAAAAAATCACCATAAAAACCATTTCTAACTTTAAACGAACGTTAATACTCACTATGCAAAAGAATACAGAAACTTGCATACTTCACTTAGAAGACAAAAAACCTGACTATTTATTGCTATTACCAACTTTATATATGTACTATTGTGCTGATAACAGTCAACGAAAAAAGACAAGCAAATTTTAATGCAAGTTTAATCTTAAAGAAAAGCTTTATTTATATATAATTTACTTTATAATCTTTAAATCTAAAATAAAAGTTAAGCTCGTTGGATAATGTATAAATGAGATAAATAAATATAAGTGGTGTTGTTTAATTATAATATAGGCCAAGGGTTGTAATGTGTCTCTAGTAAAGGTAGTGATGACTGAAAAATAGAATAGTATTACTATTTAAAATATAACAAAGAATAAAGTTTCGCTAATTTCTTTGATTGATTTGATCCATGCTTGGATCAGCATAGCGAACTTAAATCTGATTGGTTGATCTTCAATGTATCACCGCATATAAATATACGTGTTGTATATAAAAAGATGATCATCCAACTTTAAATGGATGGATTCGCAGCCACAGAGACGAATTCGCAGACAATAAAATTTTTTCGACTTAGTAGTATACGTTATATTCTATATACGTACTGGTGAAGTAATTCGGACGTTAGCTATATAGGCGTTTTTGCAATTTGGTACTTCAGAATTAGAATTTTGACAAAATAAAATATATGTATATTATTTTATAGACACTGCCTGTAGGCGAGAAGAAAAGCAGAATATTGTGATCTGGAGGGAGAAGATTATTTTGCGATTATAAAAAGAATGGCGTTTCTATATAAAGTGACTATACCAGATATTAACAAATATTTAAATTTAGTTGGCAAAGCATTATGCAAAAAACACATGTAATTAACGTTAATGCTAAAAAATTCATACCGATACGTATTTATCGCATTATTACATGTATAACGATAATGTCTATCTATCCTTTAATTTTAAGAAGCGAGAAAATAGGAGCTACGACTTGATCTTATCTAATTGTTCTCTGGTTTGGAAGAAAAGAAACGGGGTTTAGGGAGTTTGGTTAGCAAGAAAAAATTTATTTTGCTGGGGGAATAAAATCACCCCATCATTAAGAAAGTATGATAATTTATTAACCAATAGAATTTAAAAATGATCTACGCTGCTTGGATCGATATAAATTAGACAATCACATGAATGAATGTCAAATTGATATTCAAGCCTGCTTGACATGGAAGGAGAATACATTATGTATTAATTTTTAAGAGGATGATGCCCTACTAAGAGGCATTCCAGAAATAAATTTTTTTGTGTGGTTGTTCTTTAAAAGTTGGTCCTTCTTTAAAAAAACTAACTGGCATTAATTGGAATCTGCATATTAAAATTTTCTTTATTAACAAAAATAAATATAAAAACAATTGTACTCACACATCCAAGGTATTATTCCCACTTCCAAAATACGGCTCAAACAACCTATTATGCACCGTATGCATTCCTTCCCACAAATATGATAAGTAGACAGCAAACCATCTAGGCACACGCATACCAGTCTTCATTGAAATTAGACTAACCACGATTAAAATAAAGAGAAGCGGAAAGAACAACACAAGAAATAGCGCCTTTGCAATTTTTTTTCTGGTGGTTGTAATTTTGTATGGCATAATTTTTGTGGCGAGGTATGTTTGATAGTTGACGTCCATGTTATGTTCGCGTGCACCTTCTTGTAATATGTTATGGTATCTGGAAAGAGAGGAAAGGAAACTTAATTAACATCGAATGGTATTTATTTATTTACATTGAGAATAAAAACCTTTCAGAAATCTGTAAATCACTTGAAATACATTCTGGCTTCACAATCAATGTTCTTGCGATAATTTTCTCTCCATCATACGTCACACATTCGACATCAATATCCTTATATCCAAGCGGAACATCATCCCATCCCCATACACCTTCACTTATTACAAGCATTTGATATTGTTTCTTAGTGATTTTATAAAGTACACCTTGGAGCATAGGAGGCAACGAACCCATGGGATTTTTTTCGTCCTATTCAAACGGTACACCTGTATTACAACGACGATGCACTTCCCAGGCGTATTCTCGTGTTATTGTTGGGTGGCTGCCGTCAATTGGCAGTGGTGGGGAGAAACGGAGTATATTTGCGTAGGTGGGTTCCATGTAAGGATTTGCTTTAAGGTCGAATGATAAAAAATAGTTGGGCACGTGGCATGCACGCGCGAGTTTGGGCTTTATACCTCGTCTTTCGACGAATATTGCTCTGTTCATGTTACTTCCGTATGCTTTTGGTTTGTTGGAATCATTAAAATACATTATCAATTAAAAAAATTCGATTCCATTTTAATTACCTAAATACCACAAGTAGTTTTCATCTTCATCTTTTTCAGGATTATTTTTAATTACGTTGCTTTCATTTTCATTTAAACTAGGTATCTCATGCTGTTTTCCGTCATTCTCTATGTAAATAATAGTAGAACCGTATGGTGCACTATTATCAGTGCTGGTGGTTGTAAGTAATGGAGTGGTTTCTGCTATTAGTTCCATAGTCGCGATTCAAATTTCAATGGAATTAAAATCAAAATCAAAAATAATTATAGTAACGATGACAAGCATTAAAGCCACACAAGCAAATAAAATTTAATATAAAAACTGAGTTGACAATAGACGAATTGCAAAAATTCGTGCTTATATAGAGATGCAAAAAACACGTAACGCACGGAATTTTCGCTAAAGCAATAAAAAACAGGGCCGATGATTGACACGCAATTGCTAAACTTGTAAGCACGGGCCGACATGACATCCTTTTATAGGTTATTCTGTGATGGATCATGTTCCACACTTTTCTTTTTGTAATCGCGATAGCAAAACATTAGTAATACGAACGTGGTACTGGTAATATATAGCACAGATTCGTAAGATGTAAGACGCGTATCGCGTGTCGAAAGATTATTAATCTTTTGTGTATGTAATCTTTGCTCGGATTCAGGATTTACAACTTGAATGGACTCATTAAATGATTGTGCGTGTATGTATTGGTAAACACAATAGAATATATAATTAATAAAGACTCGCTATTTATTCTTTACAGCTCACCATTTTCCCTTTACGTGATTTTTTCGAACCGATTTCCCCCGGTCATAACAATTACCCGAAACATTACGCACTAATTAAGGGTTAGGGTTTGTATTAGAGTTATAGTGAAGTTATATGTAAAATTGCCTTCCTGTTATTTTTTTATTAGTGCACAAGTTAGATTTAAGCATCTGTTTCTTGTATTTTTCACGTTTTTCATTTTCTTGTCATGGTTTCGAGTCGGAAAAATCACGTGAAGGGAAAATCGATTGTGGGTGAGTTGTGACCTGTGATCATTAAATCAATTTTGATTGGTGAATCTCGAGTCACGTTTTGTTATTTTATTGGTTATTGCAATAAACTACATGTAATTAGCAAATGATACGTATTTTATGATAAATTCATGATTTTTTGTAAGTGGTGTAAAAACGATTTTTCGGCCATTTAAATTTCTGTTTGGGACAAGTCATGTGATTGGCGTCTTTAAATGTAGAAATATTAAAATTAGTTATGGAAGTAGCAAAAATAGTGAGATGCCAAAAATAGTCAAATCAGTCTATACGTTAATATCGGATCATTTAAATTTTAACGTTAGTAAATTGAAAATGATCGTAGCGGTAGTATCAAATGAATTAGCAGAGATTAGAAATTCGTTTTCTCTTATTATTTGCCATAGTATAGATTAACAATAGCACAAAATATGGTCTTCAAGAGGGCTAAGGTAAACATTATAAGGAATTCTTCGCTTCGGGACAATTCTTCTTAACCAACAACAAGACCAGTAATAACAACAACACAAAAAGTTATATTGGCCAGAATTCTAATATTGTCCTTCGTTCTAGGACAATTTTTTTACTCCTATCTATACATGCCGTAGAAACTATCTTTCTTAATAAAGTCAAAATGCTGAAACTAATTCCGAAATTATTCGAAATTATTTGAGTTCTTTAAGCTAAAATAAACACTGTTAGATAGTTTTTTTATATTCATTAATATCAAAAAATAAATTACTTTTTTTAAAAAAAAATTCTAAATGCATAAACAGTATAACACATAAATTGTATTAGCACGTTTTCAGGTTTGTTTTTTACAGTAAACAAAAAAGTATAGAAGAAGTATATGCGATTATAGTATTATCTATTCGAACACCTTACAGCTTTGTGATCACACAACTGCCAACAGATTTGTGCAATTTACCACTATAACCTAAGTACATATATAAACCATCATCTTAAGAGCCAACATACAACACCAGTGTCTCGTTATACTCTTCCAGCACCCATTCATCGAGATAATGCGAGTGTCTGGCTGAAAAGAGGCGTAGATAACCATGTCTACCAATATCCAATGGAATTTGGACGCTATGGTACTTTGTGCAAAATGCCACGATTTTTGCTTTCTTTTCTTCTAGTGTCAGCGATTCGAGTCCAAGTTGACGAAATTGTTGAAGTGCCTCCATACTACGATCTGGAAACTTGAAACCTTGCCGCCAGAATCATCCGAATACGTTGATGTTCGCAGTGTTAACTGTACGTGACTGTCATTGAAATTTGGATTTGGCTTTGGCTTAGAGACAAAAAATCCACATGTTTTGATTCAAAATGGTCACACGACCATTGGCATTTAGAGTGATCATTATATAATAACAATGGCTTATGGCTGCATTGTCATGCAATCAATTGGTTGACTTTAACTGAATGTCAATGGGATAAATCTGTTTTCCGACCTTGTTTAACAGATATAGAAGATTTAAGTAGTGTTCAATGACAAGTCTTTTCAGGTCTGAAAGCGGTTGTTATCTATGTCGAAGAGCCTCCGAAATGACATTCGAAGAATCCCGACAAGTATATGCCGAAATATTGTTTACTTCCAACTACATGGGGTGTAACACGTGTGCCCAGCTTTGTTGGGAGTTTACTGCTAGGTGCAAAGTTCTCCATCTCGGGTCGATGCTCATTTTATACAAATATCTTCTACGTCAATATGCCTGCTTAGCAAGATAATACGCTGGAAAGTTTGCCATTCCATGATTGGCACAAGAGTCAATCTGTGTCAAATCGTTGACGCGATAGGAAGAGTTTTCACTTCTCTACATATCGACAATCCCTTATCGTTCTGTCCACAAATGATGTGTTCTAACTAGTCACCGGAGTAAGCTTTTTCATCACTCAGAGAATTATCAAAGCACCTCCATCATAAATTCAGCGCGAGGTCGAATTATCAGCACAACGATTGTATCAATCCCATTTACAGTCCCGGCGAAAATAATGACGGCCAGTTTTTTTATTATATTTAATTTAATTTAATTGTATAATAAAATTAAAAAAATTATTTTGAAAGTGCATCTGAGTAGGCATTATACTCATAGAATATCAGTACTTGGTGTATTCTCTTTCCGTGTCAATGCAAGTATGAATACAATTCAAAATTTTGTAACTTAAACGTTTTAACTAAAAAAAAAAAACTAAACTCCGCAATAACTAGGTCACTATTATTCTGATTCGAATAAAATTACTACCAAAATGTTCGTCTTATTGAGGCGAATCTAATAAGACCAAAATCATAAAAATCTGATATTGATTATCGAGAAAATAAGCTTTGAAACTTTTAAAAACCTGCAATCGGAAACATGACTTGTCGTGATGTGCTTTCGCAAATTCATCACATTTATTTTTTTAATTTTATTATCTTGCTAGAAATCTAGCACTATTATTATATATTTTGTTTCTATAAAAAAGGTCAGTATTGTAGTAAAATTTATATAACAATCTCACCGCCATTATTTTCGCAGGTGACTGTAGCAACGTAAAGATTCAGATCAGGCAAGGAGCAATCGTTCTCACTTAGATGCGAATTCAGTTACATACGAATGACAGATTTGCGGACGTGACAAATAGTTTGGAGAATATTGTTGTTCAGGAATCTGTGTTGGTAATAGCCAAAGCTAGATCCTGCAGATGTTGTTCACTTGTATATAACTTCTGTTATAGAGATGTTGCTTATACAGTACTCGTCATATATAATGAAAATGCTGTTTTTCCTTATTGTGCTATAAAAAAAAGCAAAAATATGCAGATATACGATTTTATATGTTGTGATCAAGTTTACTTAAGACTATTTATAGAATATCTTATTGTAATTACTTCCAATTATCTGATCGAATCCTATAAACACTGGTTGAACAGGATAGATTTCATCTGTGATCTAAAGTACAGGTAAAAATAAGTATGAAATTGCAACTTTTTTGAAAAATTAACACATATTTTTGTATTGAACTTGATAGAATATCAAGTTTATCATATCAAAACTATAATAAATTATTAGAGTATTTGTTATAATTATATTTGTTATTGTTATACTGCAATCTGAAGTCAATAAGAGTACTAGTCTTAGTACAATTAGAGAATATACCAAATACAAATAGAAATAATTTTCTTTTATAGTCAAAATAATTTTCTTAGAACATTTTAATAAATTAAACAAAATAATTTAAATTAATAATAATATTAATCTAAAAGATTAAAAATACAAAAATTTTAAAGTAAATTTTTAATTAGAAAGTTTTTATTATTATATCTATATTATTAAAAACAAGTTTTAGCTAAAAAAAATATGAATAAGAAATCAATTAAAATTTTAAATTAACTTTTCTAGCTAAAACTTGTTTTTTAATAATATATAAATAATAAAAGCTTATCGGTTAGATAATTTACTTCAAAATTTTTGTATTTTCAACTTTTTTTTAGATTAATATTATAAGAAAACTATTAATTTATATTTAGAATATTTTAAAAAAATTATTTTAACTATATCTAATATATTTCTAATTATAATAATTTTTATACAAATAATCAATAAATATATATTTAGATTATTATATTCAAAATTGCATGCTAAGCATTTTTTCTTAGTTATTTAGTCTGAATTTGCTTAATAAAAGCTTGAGTTATTGATAATTTGACAATTTGTTAGTTTTATTTTTTTAGTACAAAAAAATTTGGATCAGTAATCTAAAAATGATTAATGAATAAAGATTTTTCATATGAATTTATTGTTTTTTAATTAGTTAATACAATTTGTAAATCTTATAGTATATAAAATCTAAAATTATTAAATATTTATATTTTATAAAATATATAAACTTATTTACTAAAAGTAAATACAAAATTTAATTTATAAATATATTCAGAAAAGATCTATTTTATTATATTTATGAATTAAATTTTGTATTTCTTTTTAATAAAGAAGTTTATTCATTTTATAAATATAAATATTTGATGACTTTAGATTTTATATATCATAATCTAAAATATGGATAAAAATAGATATAGAAATGCAATTTTTTGATACATTTTTGCTTTTGAGCAAAAACAAGAGCATAATTGTAAGTTTATAATTTTTAACATTATTTAATCTGATTTTTATCCAGATGAAACCTATTTTTTTGAGCAGTAAAATGAAACTAAGTCAATTAATCTAAATGATAGTTTTATTATATCATGAAAATTGATTGAAAACATATAAAAATTTAAATATATATACTTTGATATTTTACGAACAAGTTTTTTAAGACAACTTAAAGTATTAAAAAAAGCCAACAAAGAAAATTTAATTAAATTTATAGCATTATATCAAAATAAAATCAAATATTAGAAATAAGATGTTATTAAGTAGTCTTAAAATCTTGTTTGCAATATATTAAATTATATATCTGTGAATTTTCAAGCAGTTTTTATAATGCAAAAATAAAAACGGCATGTTTTTCTCATTATATATGGCGAGCATTGTACTGTTCAACAAATATACATTTACTATCATTGTGCAATTGTGCTGAAAGTAAGGCTAGTGCTCATAATGAAGAGGCCATGAATGTACACAGTCACTTTCTTTATAGTGTAGGGGTAAAGTCACAAGGAATTCTCCACTATAACGAATTATCCACTATAAAATGAAAAAGTTTACTAAATTGTATGACATTTTTGTTTAACAAGCTTCACTATATCGAGAGATATACTATAAAAAGCCTACACTATAAAGAATTTCACTGTGTACTAAAAAAGACTTGTCGTTTGTTTATTAGGACATTTTGGGGATGTTTGTGGAAACAATGCAATGTAGCGTAGGTCAAAGTACCATTTAGAGTGTCCCCCAAAATTAATACCCTCCATGATTTAGATCTGGATACTTTCATTACTACATTTAAATACGTAGTATGTATCCGGAGATGATTACGTAGTATCCGGGTATATACATGTATATTTAAAAAATAATGTGCTACATCAGCAAACTACGTATTAACAACTTCGGGATCCATAAATAATATCAATATCAGCAAACTTGATTGCTTGGTGAAGTTAACGTTAAACGAATAATATGGTGCAGGAACTCTTAAATCGACAATATGTTTCATGTTAAAATTCTATTAACTTCTTAACAAAGAAGTAAATTCAAAATTTGACCGGTAATATTATCAAGAAAGCCTTTTTCTGTAATATTACCGGTTAAATTTTAGATTTACTCCTTTTAACATGAAACATATTGTCGATTTAAGAGTTCCTTCACCATATTATCGTTATAGATTGTTTCATTACGAAAAATATTTAGTTCCAGATGTTAACACAATTTCCCTCCTCCTGTTCACTGACATCCTTTTTTGTGCATTTCTTGTTTTTCGTACACTAAAATTTCCTCGTGGTGTTTTTTTTTTTAGTATTTTTTATTTGTAAATGTGCAAATTTCGCATTAAAATTTAAAATTATATACACATACACATACACATACATATATATATATATATTATTCTATTTCGGAACTCTTTTATAACACAGTCTATAGAAGTTGCTTGCTTAAAACTGTGTCAATATTGTATCAATCAAAATAAAATAAGTAATTTCTATTGCTCTTATCAAAGACAATCAATATTACTTATTTTAATTTATTTTTGATTGAGTATGGTGCATAACATCTAAAGTTATCAAACGTTTGTATTTTACAAAATGTATAAACTTCTTTGCCATGAAGTAAATACAAAATTTAATCCGTGAATATTCTCAGAAAGGGCTATTCTATCATATTCACGGTTTAAATTTTGTATTTACTTCTTAGTAAAGAAGTTTATCCATTTTATAAAATACTAACGTTTGACGACTTTAGATGTTATGCACCATAGTAATAGCAGTCATTCAAACATTTACGTACTAATAAATTGTGAGAAATTTTATATATAACACATGACATATAATCATGTGACACATATGTGATTGGTAAGATTGAAACTTTTTGTGCCAACTTGCTCGACTTCAGCATCGTAAAAGTCGAATTCGGAAGGTGAGACGGCTTCCTGCAATTTTCGTCGTTTTTCTTGTATTACTCGGTTCGCAATACCTATTTTTTGGCGCTTTGTTTTGTGTGGTATTTGGCTAATACAAGCCACGCCCGTTATATCAACACTTTTAGACAGAGCGGTCGGGTCGTCAAAACGGTTTGGTCGTGTTAGTTTATCATGATGGTGCATACCGATACGAAACAAGAAATAAACACTCAGTATTGGGAATAAAATTTTTCGAGTTTAAAAAAATCTAAACTCAAATAATTTAAATAATGTTCATATCGATGGTATCCAAGAATATCAGAGTTGAGTAAGAATGAGTCCAAATTTTTTATGAAACACTTAACAAATTACGTACGTACGTAACTGAGAGCAGCATGTCGAACATGCATGGCCGACTCGATAAAAATTTCGGAAATTGATCATCGCGAAAAAAGTTTAACAGACCTGTGAGAACCTAAGCGTAAGCTCAAACAATCTTATACCAAATACTTTCTCTGGTTGTGTCTATCTTTTCGTTGTTTCGTATGCATCATCATCAATGACAAACTGACACAGCCATAAAACAGCTGGATAATTTTCGAAGCGATTATGATGCACATTCATGCAATAAATATGTCAATCCAAAAATTAAAAAACGCAAAGGAATGTAGTTTAAATTGGCGAAATATCAAAAATGAGAATCACAAAAGCTCATATCCTAATTATAAGTATAAGCATTAACCATTAGGAATGGATTTTCGCGAATATAAGCAATATATGTTTGCTTCACCACCATGTCTAGCTCACTTAATAAACAACCCATCTCCTAAAGAAACAGTAAAAATTGTTGGATCGCTCTCTTTGAATGATACAACAATTGAATGTCATCATACTATCACTGCTTTACACTAATTTATAACACCCGTCCAACACCGACACTAATAATGATGCCGGAGATTTGATCCATGATGCGTTTAACGCAATAATTTTATTGAATCAATTTGATTGCTCTGTTAATCAAATCAAATTCGACTTCGGCTACGTACAGTATAAGACATCCACTTTTAAATAGCATCATATCAAGTATTATAACTTAAAAAGGAAAGATAATATAAAATAATAAGTCAACAAAATGCTAGCTTTTTGGTTAAGCTGTGATTTGGTTAAATTTTCTTTTTCTTTCTTGATACTGTAAATTTGTAAAATTACAATTTAGGCGTTTACTAATACTATAATATAAAAATAGAGTTCTGAGTTTCCATTTATGAGTAAAGCGATAGAATTTATTGTTATATTTCAATGTTGATTAAATTTATGTTAAATTTTTTAATGACTTTTATCATATTTGAATTCAATTTCAATGTTAATGACTTTAATTAAATAAAATTGTGAATTTTATGCAGATCATCAATACAGTGCTGGTGATAAGATTAGTGTTGGCCGAAAGACACTAAGTGTACTTGCAACATATATAAATTCACAGTGATCGGACTTGCACATAAATAACACCATTCAATTTGACTAGAAAGTAACAGTTTAGTTGAATTTCAACGAGTTGCAACTTTTGAGCGAATTCAATCCCTAGATGACAAGATATCGTATCTGAAAAAAGTGGTCCTGGAAATAAGCACATTATAAATAAATTTAAAATTTAATAGCAGATATAATATTTATTCTTCTTCAAATTCAGAGGCGAGATATTCGAATCTCACCATTTTTTTTATGTATGATTTCTTAAGTGAACCACTGTATATAACTCTATATTGATCGACTTTATGTGCGCGCTCGGATAAGGTGGTAGGGTGGTTTAAAGAGATTCTATAAAAATTACATTGTCGGGAACATTGTTCCGAGTTTAACCATCCCCCCTCAAAATCCGCCAAAAAGTGGTGTTTGGTTCAGTTCGAGTTTAAAAATTTGAACCTGACTCAAACCTGACAAAAAGTCCAGTTCGAGTTCAAGTAATATTTGATAATGTTCTAAGTAAACTTGTAGATTATAACTAGCACTACAAATTGGCATAAGATAGTTAATATTTAGGATGAATATTCAAAAATTTATATAGGTTTATTTATTTATGTTCTAGTGAATATTTATTTCTCAATAGTAACTATAAACTACAATTCTAAGCAAAGTTGTAGCCAGAAATATGATCTATAAATTGGTATATAATAATTGCTATTAATAATAAATATTTGAAGAGTTATATAGAATTTATAATAAAATTTATAAATATAAAAATGAAATTACTTTAGTTATCATTAAGTAAACTTTTAATTCTTATTAAATACTATAAATAGTTAAGCAAAGTTGCAGCTCATATTTAGAGCTACTAATCAGTATATGATACTATATACCAATCTCAAATCGAACTCATATAACAGTTCGGTTCGAGTTCGGTTCGAATTTCGAACCTGGACAAAAGTCCGGTTCTGTTCGGTTCATAGGAACACTAAGTGCTTATTTCTGAAACTATATGGTAATTATGATTATTACATTTTATTAGAATACAGATACTAATACTACAGAGAAATCTCTCTGAGTGTACCCTCTTTAAACGCTCACACTATATGCATTCTCCCTAAATGCATGCTATGGCTCAGTTCCGAACTTATAAGTCCTCTAATTATTTGTTCTCTATAAATGCACACCTTTTCTAAATGCAGTCTTTTTTAATATGGTCCCAAGGGGTGCGCTTATCTGTAATTATTTTTCAAAAATTTTACATATTGATCTTTGCAATTTGATTGGTTGATCAACATATATTAATGGAAATTGACCAATACGTAGTTATTTTCAATTGAACAATGTCAAATGGTACATGTAACGGGTAATTACGTACTGATACGTGCATCTAATGATAACGATAACAGATCATCATTGATTCAAAGTGTGTGACATACCGATACGTAACGTGTAACTATTATAAAATATCGTAATACATGTAGTAACGATAGTAATGGCTAAACATCGAGAAAATGGCATCAGCTTGGCTAGAAAGTGTAATTTCAGAAATTAAATAAAATATTTCGAGTTTAGTAAATTCATCAATAAAAAAGTGCTCGGATATGGAGCTTTTGGTGAAGTTTTTAAAGCTGAATTGAAAAATTATGACCTAATAGTAGCTCTGAAATGTTCTTTATATCAAAGATGAAAATTCCAAAGAGGAGGTGTATAAGCAATTCATTAAAGAGGTACCTGCACATTAATATTAAAAAACTATTGAAATTAAAAATTACTATTTTAGAAAAAGATTGCGAGTATTACATTTATTATCTTTATCTAAAAATCCTTATTAAATTTAATCACACAAAAATATAATTCGTCTTTATGGAATTACTAAAGGTAAAATTAATTCACTAGACCTAGATTCTCAAAAATATATACTTGTTTTGAAGTATGCTGATGGAGGAACTCTTGAAGATTATTTGAAATCTCATTTTGTACGTTTGAACGGGAGTGACAAGTTATCGTTAGCAAAGCAACTCGCGAAAGGGTTAAAGTTTATTCATGAAGAAGGTATTATTCATCGGGATTTAGTAAGTTAGTTTTTAGAAATAACATTTTAAATTTTCAGGCTGATTCAAATCTAATGCTTATATTTTTATATTTTTTGTTAATAGAATCATAATAATATTCTTATTCATAAGGGAAACATCAAAATTTCTGACTTAGGCTATTCAAAACTCTCTGATGACGATTTTCATTCGCAAACTAAATTAGGCTTTTATGTTATAACGATCCTGCGTTCTAAGAGATATGGAAAATTTTCGTCGGAATAAAAGTTCGGATATTTATAGACTTGGTATATTATTTTGGGTTATCTCTAGTGGCCAACCTCCAATCCATAAACTTGGAGATTTTCACTGCTCTTCAACAGAGAAAGAAAAAAGAATGTATGGAACTCCAGATAAATATGTAGAATTACATCAAGAATGTTGGGATGATGAACCAGAAAATCGCCCGAATATTGATAAAGTTGATGAGCAACTAAAAGAAATCGAATGGCTATCTACTACAAGCAAGCCAGCGATTAACGAATTAGCAATTCTTTTTTACAAGTTGCTCAACACTGATGAACACAGTAAAATAGCCCTAAATTATAATCATATTATATTGAAAATTATCAAGATTCTTTTGATTTTGAATATTATTTAGAAAACTCTCTTGATGAACCTCGATATAAATTACTATTGGGCTTTCTTTATCAGACAGGATGTATCGTCAAACTAAACCATGCATTGGCATTGGGGATTTTTGAGAAATATGCAGATAAAAATGATGCATTGATTCAATATTTTCTTGGATACACCTATTAGTTTGGAATTGGAGTAGCAAAAAATAGCCAAAAAGCTTTTGAATTGTATTCAAAATCAGAAAATTCTGGAAATGCACGTGGACAATGCAGTCTTGGTTTTTGTTACCAAAACGACATTGGCGTGCAAAAAGATTACAAAAGTTTTGAATGGTATTTGAAATCGGAAAATGCTGGATTTACAAATGGACAAAGTAATCTTGGTCTCTGTTATCTAAATGGCATTGGCGTACAAAATGATGACGAAAAAGCCTTTGAATGGTTCCTAAAATCAGCAGCGAGTGGAAATACAGGTGGACAAATTAATCTTGGCTTCTGTTATCAGAATGGCATGGGCGTGCAAAAAGATAATAAAAAAGCTTTTGAGTGGTATTTGAAATCTGCAGAGGGTGGTAATAGTAATGAACAAGGCAATCTTGGTTTATATTATGAAAATGGTATTGGCGTACAAAAAGATGACAAGAAAGCTTTTGAATGGTATTCAAAATCGGCGAATTCTGGAAACGCAACTGGGAAATTTAGCAAATTTCCAGATTTTTTGCTATATTTTAAATTATTTCTGAAACTAACTTTTATAATATTTTATTATATAGCCTGATCTATTCCTAAAGAAAATCAGTAATTTTTATAATTTTAATTTATTAATTGGTATATTTCTTTATATATTCTGTCCTATTTCTGATGAAAATCAGTAATTTTTATAATTTTAATTTATTAACCAGTACATTTTATTACATTTTCTGATCTATTCCTGATGAAAATTAATATTTTTATAATTTTAATTTATTTACTTGTATATTTTCTGATATATTTCATTATATTTTCTAATTTATTTCTAATAAAAATCAGTAATTTTTTAATTTTAATTTATTAACTGGTATATTTTGTTATGTTTTCTGATATAATTTATTACATTTCCTAAAAAATCAGTAATTTTCATTTTTAAAATTGGATATATTTTTTTATTAATATATATAATAAATAATAAATAAATATTTTATTATAATAATATAATATATGTAATATATAAATATAAAATAAGAATATCTAAAATAATAATTTATATTATTAATACTAAAAAAAATTATTAAATAATTAATAAATATAATCAAAAAAATATAGCAAATTATATTAAATAAAAAGTAATAATTAACTTATTTTTTCTCTTTCTATTTTCTAATTTTATTTCTCTATTTTTTTGGATCTTTTTCTTTATTTTGTTAATTTTTTCTTTTCTTTTTTTTGAAATCTTTTCTTTTTTTAGCTTAATTTGAATGTTAATATTTTTTTGACAAGTTTAACCAACTTTTTTATTAATAATCTATTGTATTTTTAATTACAATTCTTTTTATTATTAAAATAATTATAAATATCAAATATATTTTAAAAATATTTATATATAATTTTGACTATAATTGTTATAATTCTAATAATAAAGTTAATAGTTATATTATTAAATTTTGTTATTGTAATTACAAATATAAAAAATTACTCATTTTCAATATGCTCCTCTCCAATAAGCTTTATATTTAAATACAAAAATATTATTAAAATATAAATCAAATTTTAAATTTATTGAACAAAAATTTCTAAAAAATATCTGTAATTTGTCTTGTATTTCTTAAATTTAATATCCCCAAACTAGTTAATTAATTATTTTTTAATTTAGTTTAATAATAGTGTAATTAGTAGATAAATAATTTAGAATAACTCTTATTTTTCTTTTTTTGTTAGATAATATATTTGTTCTTGAATTATTTATAAAGTCAGAAGATAAGATTTGATTAAAGAATGAGATTTAATCAGATAATAATATCTAATTATTGCTTTTTCAAAATAATATTATTAATTTTCTTCTGATTAATTAGTTTAAAGATTAGATTAATTAGTATTTAAAAATAGATTTTTTTTGAGAAAATAAAAAAATAGAAAATATAATTAATTTTGAAAAAGAATTAGTAAACAAAAAGTATATAGTGAAGAATCAGAAGCATATAATAAAGAATTGTTCATGTTATCACTTTATGCTTTATTGTAAGTATTGTTATTATTTTTATTGATTTTATAATTTTTAAGATATAGATTACATATTTTTTTTATATATTTTGATCAGATAGAAGAGTTATTATATTTGATTAAAGATTTTTATGTGTTTTGAGTATTTAAAGTTGGAAGAAATTAATTTATTAAAGATAGGTAATAAAGTATTTGTTTTGTTAAACAGCTAGAATAAGTTCAAAAATTTTTTTTAATTCAAATAATTTATTAAAAAGTAATTTTTTTTATTGATTAATTTTTAATAGAAATATTTTCTTCTTTTATTAAATTTCTAGATAATATTAACCAACTTTATAGAATAATAATAAAAAATTAATTATATTAAATAAAAGATATTACTTGTTATAATAAGAGATCTTTAAAAATAAAAAATACAAATAAAAAAGAAAAAAAGTAATTAATACTTCTTTAACTCAAGATTTACAATATAACTTATTTCTAAGACTAATTGTCAAATTGATTAAATTAATAGAAGATTATTAAATTGGTGAAAAATTATTTTTCTAAGTTAAAATATATATTATATTTATATAAGTTATTATTACTCAATCTTTAAAGATTAAAATATTTTTGATTAATATTATAATTACAAAAAATACTTGCTCACTTACTCATTTGATGATTATATATTACTTGCTCTAATATTATATATATTTTATCATTAATATCAATCAAATTAGATTATATAAATTAATTAATACATATTTTTTATACTAATAATAATAATATAAATTAAATATAATTAATATAAATTATAATTAAATTAGAATAAAATAATATGAAAAAAATAATATAATATAAAATATTTTAAAAATAAAATAAAATAGTATGAGTAAAATATAGATAATATGAAATAAATATGAATATAATTTATAAAGTACATGTAAATTAATTATTCAATCAGAATAAATTATAATAAATTATATAATAAATTAAAATTTCTATTATAATAATACTTGTATATTCTAGTATTTTCAATACTAACAAGAAAATAAAATACTAATATTTAAATCAAATATCTTTAATTAAAAATCAAAATATTATAAATATTTAATTCAAAAATATATTTCATCTTTTCAAAGTTTAAAGACTCAATAAATAATTAATTAAAATTTAATTTAATACAAATTAATATTCAGTTTCTTGATTCCACTCAAGATTTACAAAAAGTAATTTGAATAACAAGATTTAAAGTTCAATTAACAAATTATTTTAATCAAATAACTTTTTTTAATTGAATGAAAATAAAATATATATTAATGATATAATAACAAGACACAGTTAGTTAACTTGTTAAAATAAAGATTAAAATTTATTAATTTATTCAAAATATATAAGAGAATATTTTGAAATAATACTTTTATTTATACAAAAATTTTCAATATATTTTTATTAAAAATATTATAAAAAAATAAATAATAATATAAAATAATAATATAAGAGTAAAAAGAAATGTAAAAATGAAAATAATAATACTAATTCAAAAATAAGAATATTAATTTAAAAATAATAGTGTTAATTTTCTAATAATATGATATTTATACAACTAAATAAGTAAATTATTTTTATCAATTTAATATTTTTTTACTATTTTTAGAGATTTTTATATTTTCTATTATTTTTTAAAAAGTTCTTTAATTAATAAATCTTTAGAAATTTTATAATAATAATTAGTAAATATATAATTTACAAATTATAATTTTTTTATATATTTTATACTATTTATTTATATTTTATTTTATTTTATATTTTATTTTATTTTAATTATATTTTATTTTAATTTATATTATTTTATATTATTATTATTAGTATAAAAGATATATTATAATAATTTTCATATACTCTTGTAATTCTTATATTATATCTATCATTTTTTATGTTATATTTATTATTTTTTGCATAACATGTTAGAAATTAATATAGATCTACATTTAATATTTTGCTAAATAGATTAGATATAAAATATAGATTATATTATTAATTTAGATACATCTTGTTTTTAATTCTTTTTATTTTTATTCATTTTTTTATTTTCATATTTATTATTTTTAAATTCGTATTAATTACTTTTTATTATTATTTATATTTTATATATATCTAATTAAATATAGCATAACTTGAAAATGCATCACTTTTAAGATTAATAATTTAGAACCAATTACTTTTTATTTTATTATTAATTTATTTGTAATTCATTAAATATTAATTATATATTTAAATATCTCTGTTCTTTACTATAGTTCTTTAGATCTTTTTACTATTTAATAAGCTTTATTAAAATTAAAACTAAAAACTATCTTAATTAATATAATTTATTTATAATAATTAATAAATTTATCTTAATACTTTTCATATAAGAAAG
This sequence comes from Ambispora gerdemannii, assembly GCA_910591945.1. NCBI lineage: Eukaryota > Fungi > Glomeromycota > Glomeromycetes > Archaeosporales > Ambisporaceae > Ambispora > Ambispora gerdemannii. Next base: position 40,348 of record CAJVPL010000124.1, read on the forward strand.
TATTCTTACATATTAACATGTTTTTAATAACAAGAATATTTTTGTTCAAAAAATTATAAAAAACTATTTAAAAAAGTATTCTAAAAGATCTCTGAATAAATTCACTTATTTTATTTCTACTAAATTGATAAATAATAACAGATTTTTAATTTAAAAAAGCTTGATTTTCACCTATTATTTTTGTTTTATATAATAATTGAATTCATACTTGAGTTGATTTGAGTTATAATTTTCTAATTTGAATCAGTGATATTTTGATTCAAATAATTATTTTAACTCGAGTCAAGTTTGATTTGAGTTATACAATAACTCACATATATAACAAAATATAAAAATTAACTTATTAGAATTTTTATTTTCATAACTATTAATTTAAACAAAATAAAAGTATTTATTTGAAATCTTGAAATTATTAATATTTTTTAAAAATAATTTAGCAACAGATTATTTTGTAAAATAAAATAATTTAAATTAAAATTTACAATTAGTAAATTTTTCATATTAAAGAACTTTTTTTCTATGACAAATTCAAATTTGAATCACCAATTAAAAATATTCTATTCTATAAAATTTACCTATTTATCAATTTTTATAAAAATTAATTTAATTTTTATAACTAATTAAAATTTTAAAACTGAATTTATATTATAAATATTAATATATAAATTAATACTTATAATATAGATTCAGTTTTTAGAGTCTTAAATCTTAATAAATTTTGTGATAATTTTTATAAAAATTGATAAATAAGTAGATTTTATAGAGTAGAATATTTTTTAATTAGTGATTCAAATTTGAATTTATTATAAAAAAAGTTCTTCAATGTAAGAAATTTACTAATTATAAATTTTGATTTAAATTACTTTATTTTATAAAATAATCTATTGCTAAATTATTTTAAAAATATTAGTAATTTCAAGATTTCAAATAAATATTTTTTTATTTTATTTGAATTAATAATTATGAAAATATAAAATCTAGCAAGTTAATTTTGTATTTTGTAATATATATAAAATATTGTAAATTACTTAATTTGAATTATCTGACTTGAATCAACTTATATTTTGTTTCATATTCTGACTTGAGTACTTTTTGAATCAGAAAAATTATAACTTGACTTAATTCAAGTCAAAATAAGTTAATTCAAATTCAATTACTAATTTCATAAAGTCAAAAACTTGGAAAAAATAATATATTTGTGAATTTGAATCAGTTTCAGTGAAGATAACAGTGTGTTTATGAATATTTTTATAAGTGAAAAATATATTTTGGATGAGTATAAGACTTGTATTTATTGAGTATATATAAGTTGTCTTTTTTTATGACATTATAGAAATAACAATATTTTATAAAAAAATTTATAAGTCTATTATTCAAGAAAAGCAAAATTGAAAACAATCACATTATCTTTGATTTTTTTTACTGATCTATCAACATATTGTTATATAATGGAATTTCACATTAATTATTAGTTAAAATTATCATTTAATATTATTAAATTTTGAGAATACATATTTATATTTTAATTAGTTAAGATCTTTATATTTATATCTCATATTATATTATTTATATTA